>JAPZIH010000823.1:95000-177014 GCA_027410445.1 Discoglossus pictus
CAGCAGTAATCCACAGCTATATATATATATATATACATAGAGATAGAGAGACAGATATATATATTTATATATATATATATATACATAGAGATAGGGAGAATATATATATATATATATATATATACATAGAGAGAGAGAGAGACAGCTATATATATATATATATATATATATATATATACATAGAGAGAGAGAGCTATATATATGTATATATATATATATATATATATATATATATATATATATATATATATATAATTATATAATTATTAAATAAAAGACGTTCTGTGCTATTTTTAATGTGAGCTGCCTACCCGGCTTGCTCTAAAGTGATTAAAAGAAAGTTAAAGATAAAAGTAGTAAGAAAATAAACCCTACTAGTAAAGAATATATATGAGGGGCACAACCTGCTGGCTAAATTGCCTGTAAGTAGTGTGATTGACTGTGAATGAAATAGCCGTGAGTGTGGAGGCAAAATGGTCAGATATATACGTGAAAAAAAAGGGGCGGAAGTAAGGGGTTGTATTACTTGAAAAAAAGAAGTGAAGGGATATCTCTATAATTGTCTATAATAGTCAAAAGGTGAAATAATGCCAGGATCTTGGTACTACAAGTGCCGGCTAATAAATGTGTGAAGTGTGTGGTGTGCTAATGAAGATAAATGTTGAATTATCTGTGAGTATATGGTACTATTAAGCACCTCTACAAGTGGCAAAAAATGGAAAAAATAACCTTGTGATAAAGGATAGCCAGAAAAAATATATACCGTATATAGTGCAGTTTATCCTCATATAAACAAAAAATATTTGTAAATCATTGGATAAACAAAAAATAGTAGTATTGATTACTATGGGTTTATATTAAAAACTTTTATATTAAAAAGTATCAACCAGTGTCCAAAGACGATATAATATATATGGGTAGGACCAATATAATGAGGACTTATAGTTGCAGGTATATCAGTGGGTATAGAGACATATATAATTCACTTTGATAAAGAGGCCACTTAATCTCTGTTTGGTCATTAATAAACCCCTTGATTTACACCAAAATTGTGCAAATAAAGTTGGTCATGGGGGTATTTCCCTTAATAGGGTGACCACGAGGTATGGGCCTTGATAAGAAGCCTAGTTATATGTCTCCAAAAAAGTCACAGTATTTAAATATGTATAAAAAAAGAGAAAAAAGAAGCCATAAAGGCTCTTACTTACTGTGTATAAATGCAAAAAGCCTCTAAGTCCATAAGTAAATCTGGTTGAACACAGATGTGATATGGCTGTTGCCTGACCGGTTTCGTTACCAATATGGTAACTTTCTCAAAGGCTGACACTTCTTTCATTTGCCCTTCGCGGGCTTTTTATTGAACGAAGGCCACGCCCCCTAAAGATTGCCATTGGATGCGGCCGCTGCGAGCGTCGCGTCATATGACGTCATGACGTTTGTTGCTTAGTTACTATGCAGACGCTAAACTGCATTTGTATCTATTGGCCCATATGTGTGTCTGAAATCTGAGAGCGCCTCACTGGACATTCCTGACCTGCAGCACTTCCGCTGCCATCTGATCGCTCAATAACACATTACTACACTAAAGGCCAGTCCAGCTGCATAAATCACTACTTCATATGCCTCCGGACCGACGGGAGCCAAGGTTAGACTTATCGTCATGTGAACCCCCAAACTGTGAATTAGCCTAACACTGTGCCCTAATATCTAAAAGTGGATTTTAAACCATTAATACGCTACACTATATCTAGGAATAAGAAACGAAAACTAAAGCTATATTCCATGTTTTGGAACCTAATCCATGGTTTTTATATTTGATGACAGTACAATTGTAATAATGGTTTGAAATTTGTGAATTAAAATAGCTAGATATATGAAAAACGTTTAAAGCTTTTTAAAGCCATCTTAAAGGTGAATTTTTAATCCTAAAACTTAATTCATCTAGATTTGTATAAAACCCAAATATACCCATCTCATCCAATTGCTGCCAAAGTTGTTAGGGTACATATGTAAATTAAGATGACTTTATATATCAAAATAATATTATACCAGTGGGTGATAAGGGTATATGTTCATCAGAAGGAATCTATGTTCATCTAAGAGAAAGATCTCAGGTTACTGTTTTAAAATCTCCACCGTTGTGTCCACAAATAAATGGAGGAAAATAAAAAGGTGTATATGTCTAAAGACTAATAATGGGGTCTTAAAGTCTACTTTGTGAAAACAATAAGTTCTTGGTTGTAATAAATAACCAAGTTGTTATAATTATATCTAGACATTATGAATTTGGGCAAAGAGAAATAGGATAGCGAAAATGTATATATGCTTAGATAATTGTTATAGAAAGGCAGAAAATGAGGAGTCTTCATTGAGACCATTTGGACTGAGTGCTCTCAGAATATAGATCCATCTACATTCTAACTGAAGTAACCTTTTGCCACTATCTCCGCCTCTGGGTCCTAAACGGATGCCATCAATTACATGAAACTTTAAGCAATTTGGATCTTCAGGATGGTACAGCCGCATGTGTTTCGAGACTGGTGTGTCAAGTTCATTTCTAATTGATCCTATATGCTCGAGTATTCTTCGCCTCAGTTGTCAATCTGTCTTTCCCACATATTCAAAAAGAAGCATAGAACAGAAAATTGTTGGCAATAACATAACTATGAAAAAGAAGTTGGATCAAATGATTACAAAAAACCACAAGAAGTATAAAAATGATACTAATAAAGAAGGTGATAAAGAAAGACTGCATGATGAGATTACATCAGGTGGAAAAAGAAAAAATCAAATTATAAATCTTTCCAAATTGCAACTTAATGCAGAACATATCAACTTGTTTGAAAAGGGACTTTCATTTGTACCATCACAAAATTCAGATTTGTTCACCAATATAAAGGATCTTAATTTGTTTACCAGGAAACTTGCACTCAGAAAACACTTTACAGAAAAAAAGATAAAACAGATGGAAGCACTTGGACTCTCCTATGAAGACAATGCTGTCCTTCAGAATCTCGTGGACCTATTAAAAGAAAGTGAAATGATTAACAATAAAAATCAAGTAGACACGTCTAAATATGTCAGTAAAAGTAGATTCATGCCAGTGATAAAGGACAACATTGAGATATTTCTCAAATTAGTTATAACAGACTTAGAAACATTATATGACAAAAGAAAGAAGAATTTCAATGAAATAGAAAATCTATCAAAGAAAGAATGGAATGCATTGATGGCCCTTCAAGCAAGTAACATTGAAATAAAGTCTGCAGATAAAGGGGGCAACACAGTTCTCATGGAGAAAGACAACTACCAGAGCATGTGTTTAAAAATCCTAGATGACCGCAGCACTTATGAAGTACTGCAAAAAAATCCAGCTGTAACCTATTACAAAGAGCTAAAAATAATTTTGTCACAAGCTCAAGAAAAAAATCTTATTTCTGAAAAGAATTTTAAATATTTACTGCCGAATTGCCCAGTAGTAGCTACATTCTATGCTTTGCCCAAAATTCATAAACAAACAATTCCAATACCAGGAAGGCCAATTATATCTGGTAATGGTAACCTAACGGAAAGAATAAGCCGTCTGGTTGATGATAACCTAAAGGAATTAGTTATGACGCTACCTTCCTTTATCAAAGATACTTCAGATGTGCTTAGAAGCCTTGACAACATCCATATACCATCAACGGCCTTCTTAGCAAGCATAGACGTTGAGCAACTATATAGTAGGATACCACATAATCTGGGCATAAGTGCAGTAAAACACTTCCTGAGTGCAAAAAGAGTCGAACAAGAAGAATGGAATGATTTTCTATTATGCCTACTCAACTTCATACATACAAAAAATTTCTTTATATTTGACAAAAAATGGTATAGACAAATCAGGGGCACAGCAATGGGAACATCATGTGCCCCAAATTATGCCAATTTGTTCCTGGGATATTGGGAACAAACTACTGTCTTTGCAAACAAAAATGAGAACTATACTAAGGACATACTGCTGTGGCAGAGATACATCGACGATGTTCTCATAATCTGGACTGGATCAAAAAGGAACTTCCAAAATTTTGTGAACAACCTTAACGATAACGATATGAATCTGAAATTCACTTATACGATTGTCTTCATAGGAGAGTCCAAGTGCTTCCATCTGTTTTATCTTTTTTTCTGTAAAGTGTTTTCTGAGTGCAAGTTTCCTGGTAAACAAATTAAGATCCTTTATATTGGTGAACAAATCTGAATTTTGTGATGGTACAAATGAAAGTCCCTTTTCAAGCAAGTTGATATGTTCTGCATTAAGTTGCAATTTGGAAAGATTTATAATTTGATTTTTTCTTTTTCCACCTGATGTAATCTCATCATGCAGTCTTTCTTTATCACCTTCTTTATTAGTATCATTTTTATACTTCTTGTGGTTTTTTGTAATCATTTGATCCAACTTCTTTTTCATAGTTATGTTATTGCCAACAATTTTCTGTTCTATGCTTCTTTTTGAATATGTGGGAAAGACAGATTGACAACTGAGGCGAAGAATACTCGAGCATATAGGATCAATTAGAAATGAACTTGACACACCAGTCTCGAAACACATGCGGCTGTACCATCCTGAAGATCCAAATTGCTTAAAGTTTCATGTAATTGATGGCATCCGTTTAGGACCCAGAGGCGGAGATAGTGGCAAAAGGCTACTTCAGTTAGAATGTAGATGGATCTATATTCTGAGAGCACTCAGTCCAAATGGTCTCAATGAAGACTCCTCATTTTCTGCCTTTCTATAACAATTATCTAAGCATATATACATTTTCGCTATCCTATTTCTCTTTGCCCAAATTCATAATGTCTAGATATAATTATAACAACTTGGTTATTTATTACAACCAAGAACTTATTGTTTTCACAAAGTAGACTTTAAGACCCCATTATTAGTCTTTAGACATATACACCTTTTCATTTTTCCTCCATTTATTTGTGGACACAACAGTGGAGATTTTAAAATAGTAACCTGAGATCTTTCTCTTAGATGCACATAGATTCCTTCTGGTGAACATATACCCTTATCACCCACTGGTATATTATTATTTTGATACATAAAGCCATTCTAATTTACATATGTACCCTAACAGCTTTGGCAGCAATGGGATGAGATGGATATATTTGGGTTTTATACAAATCTAGATGAATTAAGTTTTAGGATTAAAAATTCACCTTTAAGATGGCTTTAAAAAGCTTTAAACGTTTTTCATATATCTAGCTATTTTAATTCACAAATTTCAAACCATTATTACAATTGTACTGTCATCAAATATAAAAACCATGGATTAGGTTCCAAAACATGGAATATAGCTTTAGTTTTCGTTTCTTATTCCTAGATATAGTGTAGCGTATTAATGGTTTAAAATCCACTTTTAGATATTAGGGCACAGTGTTAGGCTAATTCACAGTTTGGGGGTTCACATGACGATAAGTCTAACCTTGGCTCCCGTCGGTCCGGAGGCATATGAAGTAGTGATTTATGCAGCTGGACTGGCCTTTAGTGTAGTAATGTGTTATTGAGCGATCAGATGGCAGCGGATGTGCTGCAGGGCAGGAATGTCCAGTGAGGCGCTCTCAGATTTCAGACACACATATGGGCCAATAGATACAAATGTAGTTTAGCGTCTGCATAGTAACTAAGCAACAAACGTCATGACGTCATATGACGCGACGCTCGCAGCGGCCGCATCCAATGGCAATCTTTAGGGGGCGTGGCCTTCGTTCAATAAAAAGCCTGCGAAGGGCAAATGAAAGAAGTGTCAGCCTTTGAGAAAGTTACCATATTGGTAACGAAACCGGTCAGGCAACAGCCATATCACATCTGTGTTCAACCAGATTTACTTATGGACTTAGAGGCTTTTTGCATTTATACACAGTAAGTAAGAGCCTTTATGGCTTCTTTTTTCTCTTTTTTAATACATATTTAAATACTGTGACTTTTTTGGAGACATATAACTAGGCTCCTTATCAAGGCCCATACCTCGTGGTCACCCTATTAAGGGAAATACCCCCATGACCAACTTTATTTGCACAATTTTGGTGTAAATCAAGGGGTTTATTAAAGACCAAACAGAGATTAAGTGGCCTTTTTATCAAAGTGAATTATATATGTCTCTATACGCACTGATATACCTGCAACTATAAGTCCTCATTATATTGGTCCTACCCATATATATTATATCGTCTTTAGACACTGGTTGATACTTTTTAATATAAAAGTTTTTAATATAAACCCATAGTAATCAATACTACTATTTTTTGTTTATCCAATGATTTACAAATATTTTTTGTTTATATGAGGATAAACTGCACTATATATATATTTTTTCTGGCTATCCTTTATCACAAGGTTATTTTTTCCATTTTTTGCCACTTGTAGAGGTGCTTAATAGTACCATATACTCACAGATAATTCAACATTTATCTTCATTAGCACACCACACACTTCACACATTTATTAGCCGGCACTTGTAGTACCAAGATCCTGTTTTTTTCACCTTTTGACTATTATAGACAATTATAGGGATATCCCATTACTTCTTTTTTTCAAGTAATACAACCCCTTACTTCCGCCCCTTTTTTTTCACAAATATATCTGACCATTTTGCCTCCACACTCACGGCTATTTCATTCACAGTCAATCACACTACTTACAGGCAATTTAGCCAGCAGGTTGTGCCCCTCATATATATTCTTTACTAGTAGGGTTTATTTTCTTACTACTTTTATCTTTAACTTTCTTTTAATCACTTTAGAGCAAGCCGGGTAGGCAGCTCACATTAAAAATAGCACAGAACGTCTTTTATTTAATAATTATATTATCATACCTACCAGGTGTTAAGCACCAACTTAGAATATATTATATGATCTATATATATATATATACATAGAGACAGCTATATATATTTATATATATATACATAGAGAGAGAGACAGCTATATATATATACATAGAGAGAGAGAGACAGCTATATATATATACATAGAGAGAGAGCGACAGCTATATATATATACATAGAGAGAGAGAGAGACAGCTATATATATATATATATATATATATATATATATATATATACATAGAGAGGAAGAGACAGCTATATATATATATATATATATATATATACATAGAGAGAGAGAGAGAGAGACAGCTATATATATATATATATATATACATATAGAGAGGGAGACAGCTATATATATATATACACAGAGAGAGAGAGACAGCTATATATATATATATATACATAGAGATTGCTTCAGACTTGATAAAGGGAGGCTAAGCCTCTCGAAAGCTCGTCATTAAAATATAACGTTTGTCCAATACAAAAGGTATCAAATTATATTGCAATACTCATTGTTAAGCTATATTTATATGGATTAATATTTACTAAATTACTATACATAGAGATTGAGAGACAGCTATATATATATATATATAAACATAGAGAGAGAGACAGCTATATATATATATACATAGAGAGAGAGACAGAGACAGCTATATATATATATATACATAGAGAGAGACAGATATATATATATATATATATATATATATATATATATATATATATACACATAGAGAGAGACAGCTATATATATATATACTAGCGACTTGCCCGTCAAAAAATGACGGTCAATAAAAATTAAATGTTGTGAAATTTGTTTGCAACACAAAATGAGTCATCTACATTTGTCCTTTTTTTTTTCTAAAAATAAAAACACATTAATTTTTTTTACTTTTTATTTTTTTAACTTTCAACTTATATTTCATAAAACATGAAATTTTGTAACATGCAACTTGTATATGAAACATTCGTTCAACATTTTGTTAACAATACTAACACTTTTCAATACATATTTATCACTGAGTAACTGCGGACTATATTAACTTAGAGTAAGTCAATTGTTTAACAATAACATGCTTTTTATCATTTGTAACATATTTTTTAAACTCTTGTTAAACTAAATTAGCATTGAATCCAGAGGAAGGCAAACAATAAAAAACCCATATTGAAACTGGTCCAATTGTATCAAAGAGGGAAAAAAAATAATTCCTTCCTGACCCCATTAACTGGCGATCAGATTTATCCCTGAATCAATACTTTGTCTGTAAATAATACATTTCCAATTATTATGAAATGCTTCAACTTTATACTAACAATACATGTTTGACTATACCACATATATATTTAACCAACTTTTTAAAAAATTCAAAAAACACATATTTAACATCTGAAATTGTAACATCAAACAATAACATTAAACTCTTGTAAATCCTGCAAAATTCAGTTAATTGTTTTGTGGGGCCAATCATGTTAATATGAAACTTTGAACCCATTCCAATCTGTTTATGGATATTTTACTGTTGTTTTTGTTGTTATATTTCTTTTTTTTCAGTTTCTCCATTCTGCAAATATCACATAGATTTTCATAAGTGAAATAGTGGTCCCCTATTTAAAGAGTCCCAGAGTACTTTAATTTTGTCATGGAAGTCAAACCACTGTTCTGTATGTTTTTTTGTCCATTGTTTATCTGTTTTACTTGAAATATTGTTTTTGTGCAATCATATTGAGAACCATAAAATGTTGGCATTAAAATTAAACCATTGTCCTCTATATTTCCAACACCTCATAGTAGACAATGTTTTTGGTGTAAACACATCCATCATCCAATAAATGACCTTGAGTTTCGTTTTCTTCAACATGCACTTTAATTTCTTTTGGATTAGTGCACCTTGAAAAAGCCACCTAGAGTTGTCCATGTGCAAAAACTGGTTCCTTTAAAAAAGTCCCAACTGACTTAAAAGTTTGTCCTTGGGATTTATTGATGGTCATGGCAAATGCCATGATAACTGGAAATTGTCTCCATTGAAGGACAAAGGGCAAACCACTCTCACTTGGAGCTAAATCAATTCTTGGTATAAAAATTTGTTCACCTTTATGGGTACCAGTTATAATTTCTGCATGTATAAAATGATCTTTTAAATCATGCACAATTAATCTTGTCCCATTACAAAGTCCTTTTTTTGGATTCATATTTCGCAATAACATGACAATTGCGCCTTTTTTCAATTGTAAAATATGTGGTGGCATTCCAGATGGTGTTAACGAATTAATAAATTCGATACTAAAATTCGATTCACTGTCTTTATCATCTGACAGAATAGAATCTGCACTGTAATAATTCTTTTGTGGTGCATTGATGTATTTTAAAATTTCGTTACTTACATTCAAGGCATCGATATTTTTTGATGTTAATATCACTTTGTTTGCAATGTCTGAGTAATCCTCATTATTAAGAGTGTTTAGAAATATGGCTGATATTAGTGATTCATTGCAAACCATTTCTGATGGAATTTCAATGGTATCATTTGGTAAATGCTGTATTTCTGGATGTTTTCCATCTCCGATTTTAATGAGCAAGTCATTGAATTCATTTTGGCCTTCAGATCTCATATTTAATTCTAATTTGAGATGTGTAAATATTTACCACAGTTTACTGGTCTTGATACATGTTTCAATGATCTCTGTTCTATTTCCGTGTGGCTCAACAGGTAATGTTTGCCTAAAATCTCCTCCTAACAGCATCACCTTTCCACCAAATGGCAACTTATTATCCATCACTTCTTTTAAAAATCTGTCAATACATTGCAATGCATGACATGACATCATTGTTGCCTCGTCTATGATAATTAGTTTAGTTAGTTTAAATTTTTTTGCTTGTAAGGAATTCAATCGAATATCTGACACTGATGTTTCCAAAATGGGAACTGGCAGCTTAAATCCACTATGCACAGTTCTCCCACCATCTAACAAAAGTGCAGCAATTCCAGTTGTTGCAAATGGCATAGCTATCTGACCCTGTGATCGAATATAACTCATCAAACAATTGTACAGATAAGTTTTTCCTGATCCACCTGGGCCGTCTAGATAGAAATACCGGACTTTGACCATTTCATCATCTGTAGCATTTGTGATGGCATGAAATGCTTCTAACTGTAAAGTATTTAAAGTTTCCAGTTTTTCTTGGGTTTTTTGTTTTTGAAGCTCAGTGTCATAATCATCAAAATTGATGTCATCTATAAGTCCTGGATCAGGTAAATTAAAACTTGCACAATTTAATCCATGAGCCAACAATATTTCTTGTATTTCCATCAATGTTTTTAACAGAGCAATTGGTTCTCTGTAACATTTCAAGAAATCTTCTGACATGTTAAATTTAAATGTTTCCCACAAAGTGAAAGCATCAGGTACATTGCAAAATATACAAATGAATGCAAATTGTTGTCTCATTTTTCTTAGGCATTTGACTTAGTGCTGCTTCTTCCAGACACCTCTCAAATTCTGTATCATCAGCTATGAAATTTTTATGTCTTGCAGCTATTAGGAATGTATCATAAACTATGTCATTCACTGTACGTAAATGCTCAAAACTCTGTGCACCGGGAACATGTAGCAGAAGTAATCTTAAGCTGAAACGTTCAATGTCCCTTGGACTGACGGTATAAATGCGTGGTATAATTTTATGTGCATCTCTTCTTCGTTGTCGCCATAGACCATTTACAAATACATAGTGATATGGTATATGTATAAAAATTGTCTGGCCTGCGTATTCTGACAGTTTAATTTAAACCATGCAGTAAGTGTGGTATCTCTGTCTTCACTTTGATATAATGCAGTTCTTTCATTTCCTGCAGTAAAGCAAACCAACTGACTTTGAGGCAAATGTACAGCTAATCGATAGATAGCATGTGACCGATCATGCATCTCAAATTTCAAAAGGTGCCACATTGCTTCAGGAGCACTTACATACCGAGCATCTAAATAATTTGATAGTTCATCATGTAAAATTGGATTTTCGTTTTCATTTGCAGCACCTTGTACAACAACAGTAGCTGCGTCATATCCTTTGTATATATATTTATACACATACTTAATTGATTTAATCGAAGTGCAAGCTTCCACATTGATGTGTGCATTGTACTTGATCAGCAAATGTGGATTGTATGGAACGACAAATCTATTATCAACCTTTTGGCCACGGATAATAGCTGTTTGTCCTTGTGTTCTTTTATACAAAGGATATCCATCACAATTTGCATAAGTTTGCATTTGAAATTGTTTTGAAAATTCTTTAGTACATTTTTTATTTTTCATACATGGTGAATTAGGATTCATCTCTCCACATGGGCCATGAATCATTCTATGTGTAACAATCTCCCAAAGTTTTGTATATTTTTCTTGGTCTGGCAATTGTGCAGAAATTACTGAATCCACTCTCTCTGCAGTGTTCAACTTGTCTTTTTCCTGCAGTATTAAAAGTATGTGAGCATGTGGCAATCCTCTTTTTTGAAATTCAATGGTGTAAACAAAAGCCACACATTGTCCAAATAAGTGTGCTTTAGTGTTATCATGTATTAATGAATTGAGTTTGATTTTTATACTCTTGCCACTAAATCTGGTCGGTCAGAAGTAGTTTGTCCCAGATTCAAATTTTCCTTGATCTCTGGCCATTGTGGATTACATGTGAATGTAATAAATAAATCTGGTTTTCCAAATTTTGTAACAATAGCCATGGCATCATTATACCTTTCTCGCATATTGCGAGGAGATCCTTGGAAAGAGGATGGCAAAATAATTGATCTTCCAGCTGGAATGTCTCTGTTGGAAGCTAAATCTGCCACATAATCCATTAATCCACAATACTGTTCAACTATTAATTTATTTTGTTGATATTTAATGAAATTTAGATTATTGGCTTTAACTTCTAAATATGAATCAATAATCCATTGTTGAGTGAGTTTGCCTCCAGGTAAAATTGGATTAAAACAATCACGGATAGCAGTTTGTGCCACTTTATATTCCAGCATGGAAATATTAGATCTAATACGAAGTTTCGTATTCGGATAACTTTCCAATTGTAATTTTGGTTCCCATCCAGGTTCCCCATTTGGAAAGAAAATGGGATATGTCATTGGATCTAAATTACAGCTTAATATTTTGATGTTGATAAATGATTGTTCTTCATTGCGTGGATATATTCTAATATCCCGCTGAAAAGGTGGTTCACCATCTTCATTTTTAAACACCATGGCGACCTCATTTATAGTAGGTAAATTATATCTTCTTTGATCAGTGTTGCGATCTCTTTTTAACACCATATTTAATCTTGGTGTAGGCAATTGATGTCTTTCAGCATGTTCCTGTTGTTCTTTTTCAAGCTGTGCTAATTGTTTGTATGCTTGACTATATGGTTTTTTTTGCATAATTTTATCCAGCTGTTCAAAGACTATGCGTAAACACTGTCTATTTTCTGGAAGTGTCATTCTTTGTTCCACAGCTTCCATCGTATCTAAGACATATAACTGTGCAAATTTCCTTTGCTCTCCTTCTTGTGGTGTAAATGTGAAGTTCGGTGGTATATTTGACCTTGAACTCTGAAACAGTAAGGACTATGTCCTGGTACATTTTCTGCTAATGTTGCACCCATTGAAGCAAATAAAATTGCACTGTTATAAGACCTTATGTTTTGTTTGAAATTATTATAATTTGGAAATGTTGGATCGCTCATTATGCATTCTAAATAATATGGAAATGGGTGTCTTAGTGGAAGTTTCACCTTTCCTTTCTGACAGCAACTAATGAAATTTCCGTCAGTAGGTCTTTCCTTTATAAAATGATAGGCCCCACAAAACTGACAAACCACATTAAGTAACCCACAATAATGAGTATCTACTTGTACTGCAGTAGTAAACACATTGTCATGCATTTCTTCAACATAGATTTCAGACCCACTTTCTATATGTACATTTTCTTCTTGTGTGTCTACATTTAAGTCATTCTGCAAAATAGAATCATTGGACAATGGTTCACAGAGATGTTTTTGTTTACTTTACGTTTCTTGGAAGCTCCAACACACTCACTTGCGGCTTTCTTGCTCATCTTTCTTTTGTTTAAAAGTCTCTGTCGATCGTCTTCTCGCAAGCATTGTGAAGTTTCCGGTTTCTGAGCATCTCTCCATCTTTGCTTCCTTTCCCTTGCCAATCTTCTTTTGTGTTCAATTTTGTCTTCTCCATTTTCCGCCATTTTAATCTGTAATTGTAAATAGAAATTTAATTATTGTTTGTTCTTTGTTTTGTATACATTTTTTTTCCTTCTTGTACTGTTCCATTAAAGTAGATGAATAAACTAATAAAACATTTTCAAATGTTGCACTTTAGACTGAAAGAAATGAAACCATTTTTCAAAGTATTTTATTGACATATATGAAATCGGAAATAGCTGCACATATCTATCTTTATATTATTAATCCTTCAATTCCATTCCTTCTTGATTGAATTTACAGCATACCATCAATTTCTTTTTTTTGCACGTGTTGTAAGCTTCTTATTTTCTTTAAATATTATTATTAATTAGTATTGTCTTTTCAACTTTTTTCAAGTTATGACTAAATATCATACGTTAATGACTCAATAAGTACTCTCCATTTTCACCAAATATCCATTTTCACCAAATATATAATATATAGCCTTTTTCTATGCATCACTACAAAATTAAATTTTATTCCTGTGAGGATGATGTTGATGTTGTTCAAAGGCTGCAAACGTCACGCTGTCTGTTTATTCCCTTGCAGATCCAAATAAACTGTAAAATCAAATTGAAAATATTTTTAAACTTTTGCTTCATCGATATCATTAAATGAACATCAACAGGCATATATTTGGCTACATTAAAAACCTAAAATCATATTTTTTAATATCTTGCTGTAGTAATATAATTCAAATTATGTACCTGTCAAAATTATCCTTATGATGTTCAATGTGTGCAAACGTCACTATCTCTGTTCATTCAGCTACAGTTCACTGCAATTATACAAAATAGTAAAATTAATGTATAATATGTTGCTTCATCTGTATCAATCAATGAGGCTTAACATACATATTTTTGCATAGATTAAAAACATGAAATAAATATATCAATCAATCAGCATGAACACACATATTTAAGCATAGATTAAAAACATACAATCAATATTAATGTTAGTCTTTAAATAATACTCAATTAATCTGTATTAATCTTAAATTAATGTCTGACTAAATATAACGTCAAGACGTAAGCATGAGTCTATTACCTTTTTTTTTTTTGGAGGGGTATTTTAAAATGATTATGTTACAACTGAATTATTAAAATAATGTACATTACTAATGAAATAAGAATCAATTAATGTTCATTAATATTAAAGTAATGTGTGACTACATCTAACATCAAGATGTAAGCATGAGTATATAGCCTTTTTTTTTTTGTTTTTGTTTTGTTTTATTTTATACTAAATATCTAAGAACTGAATTATTTAAATAATGTACATTAATAATTAATTAATCAACGTGTTCCTTTTTTTTATCCACATTCTTAAATGTTAACCTTTTTTGATATTAATGATTAGTAATGATTAATTAATTAATTAAATAAAGTACATTATGAATGTAACTTACAATTCTTTCACACAGGTAATCACGATATATAACAAATTAATTATTAAATTAATGTACATTAATAATTAATGAATCAATGTGTTGCTTTTTTATTCACATTCTTAAACGTTAACTAATTTTGATATTAATGATTAATTAATGAATTAATTAATTAATGTACATTATGAATGTTATTAACAATTGTTTCACACAGGTAAGCACAATATTATTTTTCTATTAATTAATTTTAATATTTTTGATTTATTAAGTAAGTACCAATTTACTAATTAATAATTATAAATGATATTTACCTTTTTTAATGTAATATTGCTGAAGCAGTATCCTGAAGAGCTAACAATCTCTTGAGATTTTCCGGCATTAGAAAACGTCCAGTCAGACCGTCATTACCTGAGGAGAAAGTGTCAGTTATGTGTCAAGTGTGCCCTATATATAGGCTTTGTGTGTGAGACAAATGCATTGTTTTAGGCGGGAAATCCGTTGTTGCGCGAGACAAAGGCGGGAAATCTGTGTTAATGCGTAAATCTGTAATTGTGTTTCGTAAAATGTACTCGCTACTGTATTTTTTTACTCATTGTGCGGTTAATGCGCATCCTTTGTCTCGTTGTTTTTCGAGCACATACGTCTGTGGCTGTGTTTTACGCAGTTCGTAGTAGTATAACCTCGTTTTCATTTTTTTCGGCGGCCATTTTTTTCTCGCTTAGCCGATTTTCGATCTTTGTAACGCCTCTAAATCGATGTAAATTGGAGTTCCAACTCACTCCCAGAGGTCCTGCCTGGTTCCCCATGCTGTAAGTGACCTTTTTTTATTTTTTAGTGTTTATTTAGTGTTTTTTTAATTGTTTTGGTTCCTCCGCTTATCTCGTAATTTTTTTCATCTCTTATTTTTTTTCTAAGTCCTGCGTCTTGTGTAAAAAAGTGCTACGGTTTAACGGCTCACCTGCAATGAGCGCCTGCGGCGCTCATTGACAAAGTGCTAAGGTTTAACGGCTAAGTCATATGATCAGCAAAGTGGTACGGTTTAACGGCTCGCCTCGCTGCACGAGGCTCGCCGGGCGATGAGCGCCTGCGGCGCTCATCGCAAAGTCGTACGATCAGCAACGTGGTATGGTTTAACGGCTCACCTTGCTGCGCGAGGCTCGCCAGGCGATGAACGCCTGCGGTGCTCATCGCTAAGTCGTACGCACCACGCAACACAGCGTGACGACGATTCGTAGTTGCACAATTATAATATGTGATATATATATATATATATATATATATATATATATATATATATATATAGATATATATATAACAATTATCACTTTTTTTAAATAGTGTGATATTTGGCTAAGATGTAAGCTGTGAATCAGTATTTTCCATTTTGTAAGATATAGGTTATGAAATAGTTAAGTCTGCGTGACCCATGATTTAGCAGTTTCAGCTACAGACAGTAAACAACTTTTAGTCATAACAATATATGTTTTTCAGTCATATTCAAGGGCATAGCTCAAGGATGATCAGGATGTCATATCTGACAATGTGTTATGCGCATCTCGTGGCATGCTTTCAGTGCATGATTTGCACATGCAGATTACTGATTGGATATACTAATATCAATAATCTTTTATTGTTTGTGGAGTGGGTGATGCCATGTTTCTAAGAGGTGAGCATAGATTAGCCCATTGTCTTTATGTAAACAAGTATAATAGTCATGTGATTGATATTTCTGTTCAGTTTAGCTGGTCACTAGCAGCCATTTTGGATGTTTTGCTACTGATCCACATTTTTGTCTAAATAAACTCTAATAATGAGATAATTACCAAAGGACTCTGTTTTTTGTTATCATGACTGGGTTTTGGGGCAAAAAGTAATTTGTGAGTATTTTTTGCCCCCCAAACAGCTCTTAGGAGAGTAGAGCTACACCTTCTGTACCAGTAAGGGATTTTTATGTACCCACCATATCCCCTGTACTTAGCACTATGGAATATGTTAATGCTTTATAAATAAAGGATAATAATATTAATAATAATAATATTAATAATAATAATAATTCAGATGTTAGACCAAGGGTGTTTTTCAGGGCCGTATAATTCCCATAGTATTAGATATATCTGTATATACTGTGGGAATATAATAATTGTTCCACGTCACACTAGTGGTACTGACACACCAGAGCTGGGGGAGACTGTAAAGTGGAGAGTACAAATGATACTATAATGAATAAGATACGTATGCTTGTATTTTAGTTTTGGATTTTATACATACTTAACTTTTTATATATGTTTGATTTATTTTTTGTTAATTACAAAATGTATCATGGAAGACAATCCTTCCCCTCTGCAGACCACATAAACCTCTCTTATCACTAAGGATTTGCTGATATTTAGTCCCAGGCAAATACTGCCCGCACATTGATCCCACATTTCCCACCTTCCAACATAAATATATGACCTCTTGTTCTTGCATTCCTCTTCTTTATGGCACTTATCCTTCAATGTAACAAATATTGTGTTGTATAGAAATAAGTGAGTACCAACTGGCATTCCTTGTGTTTTACTGTCGGTGCAAAGATTTGTGGGTAATAAATAAGTACTAATAGAAGACAGATATAGAGAGAACTACAGTTTGTTCCTTGTGTTAAAATTACATTTTTATTGGTTCTGTTAAAATTATTTTGAAAAATTATTTTTATTTATTGCATATAGAAGAAAAAATACCACGTGAGAAAATAAAAAAAGGAAAATAAAAACAAATGACTTTACATTCTCAAAAAGAGAAGAACATTATTTCATTCATTGTCTCACTAATTATCTTTTGGAAAAAACTCAAATCAAAAAATTATATATAATTTGCAAAAATATATTGAGGAGCTGCAGAGATCCACAGCAGAGACTGGAATATCTGTACATAGGACGACTATAAGCCGTACGCTCCATAGAGTTGGGCTTTATGGCAAAGTGGCCAGAAGAAAGCCATTACTTTCAGCAAAAAACAAAATGGCACATTTTGAGTTTGCGAATAGGCATGTGGGGGACTCCCAAAATGTATGGAGGAAGGTGCTCTGGTCTGATGAGACAAAAAAAGAACACTGTCCCCAAAGTGAAACATGGTGGTGGCAGCATCATGCTGTGGGGATGTTTTTTTAGCAGCCTTGACTGGGAAACTGGTCAGAGTTAAGGGAAAGATGGATGGTAATAAATACAGGGATATTCTGGAGCAAAACCTGTACGTGATTTGAGGCTAGGACGGAGGTTCACCTTCCAGCAGGACAATGACCCCAAACACACTGCTAAAGCAACACTTGAGTGGTTTAAGGAGAAACATGTAAATGTGTTGGAATGGCCAAGTCACAGCCCAGACCTCAATCCAATAGAAAATCTGTGGTCAGACTAAAAGATTGCTGTTCACAAGCATAAACCATACAACTTGAAGGAGCTGGAGCAGTTTTGCAAGGAGGAATTGGCAAAAATCTCAGTGGCAAGATGTGGCAAGCTCATAGAGACTTATCCAAAGCGACTTGGAGCTGTGATTGCCCAAAAGGTGACTCTACAAAGTATTGACTTTAGGGGGTGAATAGTTATGCACATTGACTTTTTCTGTTATTTTGTCCTATTTGTTGTTTGCTTCACAATAAAAAACATCTTCAAAGTTGTGGCATGTTCTATAAATTAAATGATGCAAACCCTCAAACAATCCATGCTAATTCCAGGTTGTGAGGCATCAAAACATGAAAAATGCCAAGGGGGGTGAATACTTTTGCAAGGCACTGTATATTGTCTCACATAATCCAATGGATGGAGCCAGTTGAATCCTTTCAATGGCTACAGATAGAAGATCAGCTTGCTTAAAGGGCAGTCTGGAGCATATGATCTTTCAAGAACAAATAGAAAAATATATATATTTGTAGTTGCATTAGTTATTAAAGAATGTTTTACATTTTGGGGAGAATACAACTTATGAATGGAATTATCCCCTTTTCCAAAGCCCACCTATCCCATTTAACACGTTGACTAAAACTCTTCATATTATAGCCTTAAAGGCATGGTCTAGATGGTGATTGTGTTATTTGAGAGATCTCTATCTCAATGGCTCAATCATATATTTTGAAAATGTAAATATAAATATGAGCTAACTAACAATGTTTGTTTGGAGTATAATAAACTTCAAGCATGTTTGAAATCCTCTAAATATCATCTTAGATCAATTAGATCTTTAAACCTTTTTGAAAAACTGATTCTACTTAAAGAAAGACCACATTTAGTCTCAAAGACGTTTTTTTTTTTTAACAAGTAATTTTTTTTAGGCATTGGCAAATCACAATACAGTGAGTACGCTTTCAAGTGAGGCATAGACATCTTTCACATATAAAATGTTATCTAATACAAGGTGGCTACTATCTGGGCTCAAAATCCCGAAGTATCAAACTGTTAGACCTTTAACTTTGTATACCCAGGAGACCCTCCCAGATAAGCCATTTACCAAAGCCTATCTTTTTTTTGTTTTTTGTCATAATATTATAATCTTTTAAACATGTAACATTGATACAATCAAATCCCCAATTGGGGAGGGGGAATGAAATCATAAAACAGTTTGTTCACAGATTATCCAGGTTTCATAAATAATGTCAAATGTTACTTACCTCCATCCACCTCCTCCAGGGCCATCCACTCCTCGAGACCCCTTCACCAGTGGGCTATCCACTAATCAACAGCTGGCATTGGACTCCAGTGAAAATCTATCAGGTTCCATTAGCCATGGAGCCCACATGTCCATAACCTTAGTAATTGAGTGCTCCAATAAATGGGTTATTCGCTCATTAATCAGAATAAAATAAAATTTGTTCTTGACTGCCTGCAAACTCAAATTCGGGGACTTCCACTGACGAGCAATGTGGCTTTTTGTGGCTAGCATCAGAAATGCTTGCAAGCCAATTGGTTTCTGGGGCCCACAAATAATTTATAGTGGAGCACACAAAATGCCTGAGTCTGCAATAGGTGTAATGCTCTGCCAAAGGCAGGTTATACTTGTCTCTCATATATTCATTTATATATTGCCTTTGTTTTGCGGGTCGTAATTTTGAGTCACAGGGTAATGTCTTTTTTTCTAAAATGCTGCGGGTCGTAATTGTAGGTCGCGGGCAATGAGGGCCAGAAGGGTAAGAGAGACGCAGGGGAAGGACAGGAGAAGGGGAAGAGAAACACAGAGGAAGCAGAGAAGGAGGGGAAGAGAGACGCAGGGGAAGGATAGGAGGAGGGGAAGAGAAACACAGGGGAAGCAGCGAAGGAGGGGAAGCGAGACACAGGGTAAGGATAGGAGGAGGTCGTTTTGGGGTCATAGGGATGAGCGCCTATGACGCTCATCTCCACCATTGCAGTGAGCGCCTTCGGTGCTCCCTGCCTAAGTCGTACAGGGTCGTAGGGATGAGCACCTATGGTGCTCATCTCCACCAGAGCAAGGAGCGCCTTTGGTTTGTTTTTGGTCCGTGGCTGTAATTACAACTGTTATAATATAACTGTTTACATCTACTGATTTAATACAAGTTTTAGTTTGTAACATCTGATCTCTAATGGACTGAAGCAAAACTAATATTAGAAACACAATCTAACACTAAATTATTACCATTTATATACACGAAAATAAATTATTACCATTTATATACACGAAAATAAATTATTACCATTTATATACACAAAAATAAATTATTACCATTTATATACACAAAAATAAAATATTACCATTTATATACACAAAAAATACATTAAGATCGTCCACTTTGTATTTCTATATGTAAAAAATCATATATAAATCACTTAAAGGCTACCAGGTTTGTGACCAAAAACCTTAATATTTTAATAATAGGAAAATGAAACAAAAACCCATGAAAAGAAGCTTATAATACGGTGTAAACCTGGTGCCCATTGTTGTGTTTTTCTTTTCCATATTAAAATGACAATTATACAAAAAGTAATTAAGTGAAATGAAATTTAGACCATTTAATGTGCACAATATTTGCTCCCTCACTTATATTTGCACTTGTTCCAAACCATATTTAATAGCCTCTATCCTTTTTCAACCCATATCAACAAAGGTCCTCATAGTTAGATCTATGGTATTCCCAGTAGTAACACACGGATGTGAGAGCTGGACCATAAAGAAGTCTGAGCGCCGGAGAATTGATGCCTCTGAATTGTGGTGTTGGAGAAAACTACTTAGAGTCCCTTGGACTGCAAGAAGATCCAATAAATCAGTACTAGATAAACCAAGACATACTGTTCACTGGAAGGCTTGATCATGAGGCTGCAGCTCAAATATTTTGTCCATATAATCAGAAGACAGGATTCTCCACTCTGATGTGGGAAAGATTGATGGCATACGGAATAGGGGACAGCAGTGGCAGAGATGGAGCAATAAACATGAGCTTGATGGAGTTCAAAGCGGTAGTGACTTCAAATGTGGCTGGTGTGCTGCGGTCCATAGGGTCACAGAGAGTCAGACACAACCGAATGACTAAAAAACAAGTAGGATTATTGGTCCTACTGCTCTCTGTATGTCCAAACTTACTGTATTTTTAACTTCTATGTGAGGCTATAAATTTCTCTGATTCTGAGCGATTCCAATTAAATTTGTGAAGAAATTGTCTATTCCATCACGGAAAAACATTTCTTGAAGAATTATCTTTATCTTTTTAATTACTTCAATTGGAGTGAAAATTAGATGCTGAAGCCCTTTCTTTACATGCCCTATCCCTATATAATAGGGCAGACCCAGGAGAAAGTCGGCTAGTGAGCGGACACACCTAACCACTATTTCCCCTAAACACACCAAACCCTAGGAATATCTGTTTCCTGCTTAAAAGGGTATCTTTGTCCGCTAACCAACCTCATCACCCTGCAGGTTCCCTGCCTAGTGGATACCTTCTCTACAAATATCCTAGTTCTTTACATTTCTGGGCCCTAACCAGGGTTTGACCTCCACCCTTGTCAAGATCCTCTGGCTCTGGTGTACACAGTATCCTAACAAACCGCTGTTGTGTCCACATACTTACCAGAGATGTGTGACATCTGGGGCCATAGTGACATCAGCACCTAGCTGGGGAAATAGACAGGCTGGCACCATTTCCTTGGAGACCAAGCCCAAGAGGGGAAATTCAAAGAGGGCAAAAAGGTGTCAAACTGGTATTTACCCAATGAAGTGGCACAAGTTAAGGAAAATACTGAATAAAAATGTGTATTAAAAAATAAGGATGATGCTCTGTTTGTGACACATATGCATGGTGTGTGTCATTTAGAAGGTGCATATTATTTTCTTAATCAAATAATAATTTCTCCAGGTTGCCCTGAAACCTGGTAACCTGTCCTGAGAATCACAACTTGTCCTAGAACCCGGTTAATTCGTCCTCTGTGCGGGGATACAGAACCTGGTCATCCTGCAGGTAGGATTGGTCACCTTGGACTTTTGAAGCCCAACAAAGAGTGGGTGGTGACATTGTGGTTTATCTCTAAATCCACTATTCTCCTCTTTCCCTCATGGTGTCCCAGGACTACCTCTGAGTCTGTCCGTGACAGTCCAATATGGCAGAACAGGAGAGTGCGTCTGTGTGCTGGGCCTAACAGCGGGACTCTAGTCAGAAGAAACGTTATAAACATATGCCATTCTAATCACAAGGGAAAACTATACCCCTTACACCTTATAAAACATTTGTATGGTAAATATAAAACACGTATACAGTAGTGCAGAGATAAAATGTAATAGAGTATGATTGTATATATATGTATATATAAAGTACACATGAACAAGATAATTACATATTGTAATACTATGATAGTTATGGCAAGTGAATATTATTAAAGTTAAATATTTTCCAGAAGATACAACATAAGATTTCAGTAACACGTTTATATATTTTGCCATCACATGTAAGGTGAAAATGTATAAAGTCATTAAGATTTCAGATCACCATCTTACTAAGCGTCCAACTAATGACATTACAAGGAATTCCAATCTGTGAGGAGGACTAATAGTCTTTTATAAGACTAATTACCTTTGTCCCTAGATATAATACATTGCATGGTAACAGCATATAGATCTAATGAAGATAATATATATATATATATATATATATATATATATATATATATATATATATATATATATATATGTATATGGTAAATAAGTAAGAAGAAATCTAGAATATAAAGTTTAAATATATAAACACTAAATGTAAAGACAGATAAAAACCTGTCTGTCTGTCTTGTATAAATAAGAAGCCATCTAGAGTATATTGAGTTCACATAAAAGTCCAGGTCCTCAGAGATAACCCTCCCTACCACAATATATACATATATACACTAAAAGTGACACAAACTCCCTCCCTCCAAGATATCACTTGTATCCCCAGGTCTGTGCAGCTCTACATAGATCTATCACACAGTGACTGTAACAATACCAATAACTGTGCAATACCATGAGAAACGGCCTGGCCAATCAAATAATTGCACAAGCGGCGACATCATTAGTTGCCAGGGAGATCAATACAGTAAAAAAATCAGTCCTATATTTACATTTGTATGTGCAGCGTGAGAGACAGATTTATATCATGGAGCGTCACCATGGAAACAACACTTAAGAAACCCACCCCTTAATGTGCCGAGTGACTTCCGCTTGTGCTGCTGAGCATTCTGGGATATGAAATGTAGTGCCGGGACTTCCTGTACATCTACTTCCGGTTTTATTAGAGTTTGCGGCCTAGAGCGGATCCGGGTGTGTGTCCGAGCTCTGAGCAGGTAAATAAAGTTATTAATGTTCCAATTACTGACCAGGAGATAATACAGGAAGTTATTTGTGTCTGTGACTGGTTATCATGTGCGAGTGGGATAAAGACCGGAAGTGATACCGGATATAATGCTATTATACTATATATATAATACAGACTGATGGGAGAGGGGCTGTCTATCTATCTATCCCTCTATCTATTTATCTCTTTCTATCTATTTATCTATCTATATGTCTCTAAAGTCCCATATTTACATATATATATATATAAAATCAAGATGTACACCAGTAGAGCTCTGTGTGTGTAAACCCCAACACATGAAAACAGATCATACAAACCAAGTATTATTTAGTCCTAACATAGTATCTCGCCAGTGACGTGGGTGTGTTTTGTTATCTATATTATCTCACTAGCTCTCACTTTGTTTATTTGTTCAGGATCTTTCTTTTTTTTATATATACCGTGATAGATATTATATGTGTAATACAATGAATTAGTGGGACTCATAAGGGACACCTCGTATTTGGTTAAATGAAAACTGTAGATGACAATATCTTCTCAGTTCTCTTTTAAATCTTTTTTTAAATATTTACTACTTTTATATATAACATATATACATATATATTGTATGTGTATATATATATATATATATATAAAAAATCTTATAGACAGTTATCACTTACTTATTGAGTTGTGTGTATATATACTGTATCTATCTGTCTCTATCTATCTGTCTCTATCTATTTATCTGTTACTGGTTATCAGGTGCGAGTGGATAAAGACAGGAACAGATACCGAATATAATGATATTATCACATATATAGTTCTCAGCAGTGCGACCTTGCCAAAATACGTTGATAACGCAACGTTAAAACTGGAGACTCGCAAAGCGAGCCCACTGCAACTGCGGCCCTGTGGAGTGGGACTATCTAGATATATAGATTGACCGACAGATACATAGAAAGACAGATAGATAGCCCCACTCCCATCACTCTGTATTTTATATATAGTATAATATCATTATATCCGGTATTTGTTCCTGTCTTTATCCCTCTCGCACCAGATAACCAGTCACAAACAGAGAGATAGATAGATAGATAGATAGATATAGAAAGATAGGTAGGTAGATATAGATAGACAGACGGATAGACAGATAGAGGGATAGACAGACAGACAGAGAGATAGACAGAGAGATAGAGAGAGAGATAGATAGATGTATTTTTGGTTATCAGAGCTCCTTTGGCGCTCATTGCAAGGTTTTCGCTGATGGCCTTTTGCTGCGCATTGAGAGCCTCTCCCCTGGTGTAGTTGTGCTCCTCTAAACACCGATGACATTCCTTGTGAGGCACGCGGTGAGCACCTTTAGCGTTAATTGTGATCCTGTCTTCTGTCCCCCCTTGCTGTATTTCTTTGTATTTTGTGTGTTTTTCGCTGTGCTTGGTTCGGCTCTTAAGTTCATATTTTTGCAGCTCGTTTCCTTTTGTAAGTGTTACTGGCCGTAATTTTTTAGAGGCTATTTTTTAAAAGTTCTACGGGTCTCGCAGTGTGAATTGTGTTGATTTGTAGTTCTGCGGGTTATAGGTCTGATGCGCAAGTTGTGCGGTGTCTTGTTACAAATCCCAGCGTGTGACTGTCTCATGTTTATTTGTACAGACCATTAAGACTTGTAAAAAATCCCAGCGTGTGACCGTCTCATTTTTATTTGTACAGACTATTAAGACTTGTAACAAATCCCAGCGTGTGACCGTCTCATGTTTATTTGTACAGACAGTGACAAAGTGACACCACCAGCTCTCTCAGAGTCTGACCAAGAAGAAGAGACAAATATGAGGAGTCCCCAGGAGATTAAAGAGAAGAAAATTCCCTTAAATATCAGTCAAGGTGAGTAATATCTTATGGACAATTATCACTTACTTAAGTCCTTATTGAGGTGGATTTCTTCTTCATCTCTCACCCAAGAAGTTTTACAAACATCGCAGCTCATGATAAAGGTGAATTAGATAGATTTTAAGACACAAACACCAGATCGATAGTAAATAATTACAATGGTGAAGGTCTATAATCTGTTTATCTCTATCTGTAGGACCTTTAGATGTGAAGCCTCCAGTTGTCTCAAAGGTTGAACAAGAAGATCTGAATATAAGAGATCAGCAGCAGGTGAAGGAGGAGGAGAGTCCTGGGAATATCAGGGAAGGTGAGGAACAAAATGCAAAAATTAATAATACATTCTGTTACGTCACACTTTCACCCTAACTATATGTTTATTTTTTCTTAAAGAGAATTAAAAATGGTTTATAAATTGCAATAGCTATTTATCTCTATAGTACATAATTCTCGAGATATGCAGCATTGTTTGTGCAGCTCAGCATTGTAATGGATAGCTCAGAGAGCTTGATAAGGGTGGGGGCACGGTCTAGAATTTAGTACTGGCCAATCATTACTAATATCAGTCTATAACTTAATGTCTAACACGTGCATGAAGAAAATGTACGGGATAATTCACATTCACATATATAGTTGTCAGTGTCCAGAATGCTTACGATGTTGGTCACGCTTTGCAGCCCTTGCGCAGCAATAATCGCGGAAGGCACTCATTGCTGGCCTCGCCATGAGCTTCAGAGGTGCTCATCACCAGCGGCGCCGCACTTCTGCTTAGGGCTTGCGATAAGCGATCCATACCAGCGGCGGATGCAGGACTTACGACCCGTACGACTTAGTACCTCAGTCTGTATATTTACACCCGGGATCTGTTTCTGTAGATATTTATGTCAGATAGTTGTGTAAATCTGTACAAACCCAGAGGGGCTTCTCTCTCTTGTGACTAACAGGACCCCAAGATGGAGATCTATATCCTGACTTATATAATGAGGAGGGAGAATATGAGAGAGATGAGAAGTCTATTCACCAGATGGAAACCCATTCAGATCCCTGTACAGGTGAGTGATAATAATAATAATGTATTTGTGTTCATGTTCTGAATTAGTGATACAGGAATATTATAGGAATACAGTGCCTTGCGTCTTATGTGACCGGCTTATGTTTACTGGTACTGACCATAAAGACGTATAACAAATCCCAGCGTGCGTCCATCTCATGTTTATTTGTACTGACCATAAAGTCTTGTTGCAAATCACAGTGTGTGACTGTCTCATGTTTATTTGTACTTACCATAAAGACATGTAACAAATCCCAGCGTGTGACCGTCTCATGTTTATTTGTACTGACCATAAAGACTTGTAACAAATCCCAGCATGTGATTATCTGATGTTTATTTGTACTGACCATAAAGACGTGTAACAAATCCCAGCGTGTGACTGTCTCATGTTTTTTTTTACTGACCATAAAGTCTTGTTACAAATCTCAGTGTGTGACCGTCTCATGTTTATTTGTACTGACCATAAAGACATGTAGCAAAACCCAGCGTGTGACCGTCTCATGTTTATTTGTACTGACCCTAAAGTCTTGTTACAAATCTCAGTGTGTGACTGTCTCATGCTTATTTGTACTGACCATAAAGACATGTAACAAAACCCAGCGTGTGACAGTCACATGTTTATTTGTACTGACCATAAAGACGTATAACAAATCCCAGCGTGCGGCCGTCTCATGTTTATTTGTACTGACCATAAAGTCTTGTTACAAATTCCAGTGTGTGACCGTCTCATGTTTATTTGTACTGACCATAAAGACATGTAACAAATCCCAGCGTGCGATCGTCTCATGTGTATTTGTACTGACCATAAAGACATGTAACAAATCCCAGCCTGTGACTGTCTCATGTTTATTTGTACACACCGTAAAGACATGTAACAAATCCCAGCGTGTGACCGTCTCATGTTTATTTGTACAGACAGTGATAAAGTGACACCATCAATTCTCTCAGAGTCTGACCAAGAAGAAGAGACAAATATGAGGAGTCCCGGGGAGATTAAAGAGGAGGACATTCCTGTAAATATCAGTGATGGTGAGTAATATCTTTTGGGCAATAATCACTTACTTCAGTCCTTATTGAGGTGGATTTCTCCTTCATCTCCCAAAAAGTTTTGCAAACATCGCAGCTCATAATAAAGGTGAATTAAATAGTTTTTAAGACACAAACACTAGATTAATAGTATTTAATTACAACGGTGAATTTCTATAATCTGTTTATCTCTCTTTGTAGGATCTTTAGATGTGAAGCCTCCAGTTGTCTCCAAGGTTGAACAAGAAGATCTGAATATAAGAGATCAGCAGCAGGTGAAGGAGGAGGAGAGTCCTGGAAATGGTGAGGATGTAATACAAAATAAGAACATTAATAATAAATTCTGTAACGGCACACTGTCACCGTAACTATATGTTTATTTTATCTCATAGTAATAATTATAAACTGTCTATACATTGTAATAGCTATTTATCTCTATAGTAAATATTTATCGAGATATGCAGCATTGTTTGTGCAACTCAGTATCGTAATGGATAGCTCAGAGACCTTGATATGGGTGTACTTGCCAATCATTACTAATATCAGTCTATAACTTAATGTCTAACACATGCACACAGCAAATGTACGGGATAATTCACATTCACATATAGTTGTCAGTGTCCTGAATGCTTACGATGTTGCGCACACTTTGTGGCCCTCGCGCAGCAATGAGCGCCTCGCATTGTGGGGCAATTTCCTAGTGTAGTTATATTGGTGAATTAATTAAATCAGTTTATTGTGTTTTTATATACAGAGATTCTCACATTAGCCATAGACTAATAATTAGTAAAACTATGAGACCTCAGTCTGTATATTTACACCCAGGATCTGTTTCTGTAGATATTTATGTCAGATAGTTGTGTAAATCTGTCCAAATCCAGAGGCTTCTCTCTCTTGTGACTAACAGGACCCCAAGATGGAGATCTATATCCCGACTTATATAGTGAGGACGGAGAATATGCGAGAGATGAGAAGTCTATTCACCAGATGGGAACCCATTCAGATCCCTGTACAGGTGGGTGATAATAATAATAACAGTATACAGCAGGGAGCTGGTAAAAAATTACTTCAATAATAATATCACTAAATAGAGAGTTCTACATTGAATAAGTACCAGCTGCCATAATCAGGTGTAAAGCAAACATTCGAAAAATTGGAGAAAAAGACACTTGTGTGTGTATATGTATGTATGTATGTATATATATATATATATATATATATATATATATATATATATATATATATACATACATATTAGTGGCAACTCCTTAGAGATGAGAGATAAACTTCAAATATATAAGAAAATTACCAATCACTATCAATTATAAAATACAGTTTTATTGTAGTCCAGTTAAAACAGAATCACAACGTATAGAAACAAATTTAAGCAAATACAGTCCCTATTGGAAATGTGTAAGACTGATAATCAATATAATGGAAAACCACAATTATTTAACCAGGCGATGCTCAATTATAAATGATAGCACTGCCAAGGTTTAATAATAATAATAATAATAATAATAATAATAGAATAAATTGCTGCTTTAAATTAATATAGAATGAATTGAATTACATACATCAATTTATACAAAGTGCATACGTGTAATGTACAAAAATATAATCCCTGAGTATTTCCGTGTAGCGGAGCCGGCCACTTACTCCTTTATACTAGCTAGTCTGTAGTAATCCATTCCCTGTGTCTAGTCACAGAACTGGAGATCCACCGATTACCCCCCTAAATTAATAATCAGCTACTAACTACTCTGATCTCATATAAAGTGTCCAGTGCTGTGAAAACAATAATAAGTAATGTAGTGCTTGATACTAGCAGCAATTATATTACAAATAAAAACATGGGATTGGTGCCTAACACCAACAATTGCAGATTTCAAAACTACAATGGTTAATCCAATGGCCTATTAGGGGCTACAAAATGCCCACATTTGCAGTGTCAAAAGATACCATAAAGGGACAATATGGACTGTTTGCCACTTACAGTGACAGTAGGCACCAAATATCCAGAAACAAATTCTGGAATGTCTATACTAATTAAATGCAAGCCAAAAATAGACCCACCAAAATAGGTTAATTATACTTAGCTAAATACAGAATAGAAGAGACACAGAAAAAGATATATGAGTCAACGAAGGCATACAAAAGTGCGCAATCTATATATCAAAAAGCTAAAGCATGTATATACCCTGTAAAAAGCAAGGTCCCTGTCTCTCACTACAGGGAAAGATATTGCCTACAGTGTGAGTAGAAAAGCTCTCTCTCTCTCTCTCTCTATATATATATATATATATATATATATATATATATATATATACATATATACACACATTTGAGACAGCAGAGGGCACTATGACACCACTCATAGGTAAATGATCTTTCGTGTGTGTGGTATCATCTGCATTATCCCCATATACATGTAATACCAGGCATGATAGTGCATCCCAGCCACAGCACTTTACAATACCACTTACCTTATAGAGTAAAGACAAAGTAAAATATAGTAAATCAAGATGATCACACTCAGGATCAAAAGGGTGAAGCAAAAGAACCCTAAGACACAGGCCCGACGTACGTTTCGTCAGCCAACCGCTGACGTCATCAGGGTGGCGTTTATATTACAAATATGCTTACATATACTATAATATCTAATCAATGTATAAATCAATGGGCAATTAGTGTCCTCATAATACAACGTTATACATCTATCAGTTCAAAAAAAATATGTAGAGTTCGATACATTCAGTATAACACACATAGGACATATATCAATAGGCATTTATACATAACCACATCCCTTTGGCAGCCATATATAATATATCAATCTGTTATAAATATTTATAAGCCTAATCATATATCACATATAATAGTTGTGGATTTACTGGCCGTTAGAGCCTCATGAGGTGAGCTGTTTGTGACCCATAGGGCCGCAACTGCGAGGCGAGCCATTGACGCCTGCAGCACGCAGGACTTAGACTGCAATGGGTGCCAAAGGTGCTCATTGCACTGCGAGCCTTGCAAGGCGAGCAGTTCTTAGGCTGCAAGGACTTAGGACTTCGCGCCACAGCAGTTGTAACACGCAAAATTACGGCCCTTAGGACTTAGTACCAGAGGCACGTATATGGATTGTGGGCCTCGCAAAAATACGACTTTACCGGCCGAATACCTGAACAGTAAAAAGCTGAAAAAAATAACAAATATGCCTCAAATTAACTTACACACTCACACACAGCTGTCTCCCCGTGCTGTGTGTGATGCTTGTTTTTTATGTTTTGTTTTTATTTTTCTGTGTTTTTGGTGTTTTTTGATGTACGCGTTTCGGCCGTTAACTTCATATTTTTTATTTTTCTAAGTCCCTATTTCTTCATTCTGCGTTATTGTTTTTTTTCTAAGTCCCGGGGTCCGCATTTGTGGCCTGCAATGAGCCTTTGGCTTTTGCAGCTGATGTGGGAGCCTTTACATGTACATTCATCCCACTTACCTCACTCCCTATGGACTCTGCACGTACATTCACCCACTTACCTCAATCCCTATAGACTCTACATGTACATTCACCCACTTACCTCAATCCCTATGGTACCCTACACGTATACTCACCCACTTACTTCAATCCCCATGGACTCTACACATACATTCACCCACTTACCTCAATCCCTATGGACCCTACATGTACACTCACCCACTTACCTCAATCCCCATGCACCCTACACGTACACTCACCCAATTACCTCACTCCCTATGGACTCTACACGTACATTCACCCACTTACCTCAATCCCTATGGACTCTACATGTACACTCACCCACTTACCTCAATCCCCATGGACCCTACACTTACACTCACCCACTTACCTCACTCCCTATGGACTCTACATGTACATTCATCCCACTTACCTCACTCCCTATGGACTCTGCACGTACATTCACCCACTTACCTCAATCCCTATGGACTCTACATGTACATTCATCCCACTTACCTCACTACCTATGGACTCTGCACGTACATTCACCCACTTACCTCAATCCCTATGGACCCTACACGTACACTCACCCACTTACCTCAATCACCATGGACCCTACACGTACACTCACCCACTTACCTCACTCCCTATGGACCCTACACGTACACTCACCCACTTACCTCAATCACCATGGACCCTACACGTACACTCACCCACTTACCTCACTCCCTATGGTACCCTACACGTATACTCACCCACTTACTTCAATCCCCATGGACTCTACACATACATTCACCCACTTACCTCAATCCCTATGGACCCTACATGTACACTCACCCACTTACCTCAATCCCCATGGACCCTACACGTACACTCACCCACTTACCTCACTCCCTATTGACTCTACACGTACATTCACCCACTTACCTCAATCCCTATGGACTCTACATGTACACTCACCCACTTACCTAAATCCCCATGGACCCTACACTTACACTCACCCACTTATCTCACTCCCTATGGACTCTACACGTACATTCACCCACTTACGTCAATCCCTATGGACTCTACATGTACATTCATCCCACTTACCTCACTCCCTATGGACTCTACACGTACATTCATCCCACTTACCTCACTCCCTATGGACTCTGCACGTACATTCACCCACTTACTTCAATCCCCATGGACTCTACACATACATTCACCCACTTACCTCAATCCCTATGGACCCTACATGTACACTCACCCACTTACCTCAATCCCTATGGACTCTACATGTACACTCACCCACTTACCTAAATCCCCATGGACCCTACACTTACACTCACCCACTTACCTCACTCCCTATGGACTCTACACGTACATTCATCCCACTTACCTCACTCCCTATGGACTCTGCACGTACATTCACCCACTTACCTCAATCCCCATGGACCCTACACGTACACTCACCCACTTATCTCACTCCCTATGGACTCTACACGTACATTCACCCACTTACGTCAATCCCTATGGACTCTACATGTACATTCATCCCACTTACCTCACTCTCTATGGACTCTGCACGTATATTCACCCACTTACCTCAATCATTATGGACCCTACATGTACACTCAACCAATTACCTTAATCCCCATGGACCCTTCACGTACACTCACCCACTTACCTCACTCCCTATGGACTCTACACGTACACTCACCCACTTACCTCACTCCCTATGGAGTCTACACGTACATTCACACACTTACCTCACTCCCTATGGACCTAAATGTTAATTTCAATGTAATGTTTTTATTTTAAATTGTATTTTTTTTATTTTAATTTATTTTATTTTTATTGTAATTATTTATTTTTAGTAAATTAAGTTTTTATTATTTACACAAATTTTTAGTTAGGTGTTAAGATGTAACAGATTTTTACAGCTACCCCCATGGTAGAGGATTAGGGTACTATGGAAGTCCATAGGGAGCCCTATGGTAGATGACTAATTTTAGATACCATGGGGATCCCTTTTGGGGATGGTCGGTGGGGCATTCCAAGTGCCCTCTGAACACTTAGTACAATTTCTTTACTAATATAACATCAGAAAACGTAGTGCCCATTTTATTAACAGCATCTACTATTTTATTCCTATTACTATTGAATCTCCACACTCTCAGCATCTGGGTAAGGTCATCCTTTTTCCATGATAATGGATGAAAAGATTAAGCATATAAAAGAGTATTTGTATCGTCATGCTTAATACTCCACTGTGATGTCATTATTAAACTTTATGTAGATATCGTTATCACTTAATTGATTCAAAATCTCTTTCATATAATCCTCATAAATCATAAGCACTAGGGAACATTTCTTATTTGCTGGTGTAATGACCCCAATCTGCCATTTTATTTTCATTAGCACAATTCCTGATAGAAGACTTTGCACACACAGGAAGTTTGTATCTGCACAGTGGGAAAGTGTCAGTAACTACAGTCGGTGCTCTCCGCAGAGCTAATGGGCAGATTGTTAGTTTACAGAAACACCCACCCAGTAACAGGCATAAAAAATGACAGCCGGCAGCAAGCAATAATTGCATGTAGAAGTTGCAATATGTAAAGTTTGTGTTTATACAGTATTTGTTTTTTCTTTTAAATAACACTTTGCAGACTATCAGATTTAGTTAAACAAATGACCATAATTGATGATAATTGGTATGCACCGGATCACTTCACTCTATATACTGTACATTCAGACATATTTTGCTTTGTTTTTGTATGATTTGACTTTTTATTAACTGCAAATTGGTCTCTTTAATTGATTATAATTACTATAATAGATATATACTAACTAATTATTTCCATATAGAAGAATGTTAAAGCTGTCAGAATTTACTCCTGGTGCTTTTTTTTTTTCCAACAGATGGATCCAAGATTTGGAATAACATTGGAGAAGACCACATTTGTAACACAGTAGAAAAACTATTTCCATGTTCAGAATGCGGGAAATGTTTCAGTCGTCTCTCAGCTCTTAATATCCATAAGAGGACTCATACAGGAGAAAAGCCTTTTCCGTGTTCTGAATGTGGGAAATGTTTCAGTCATCTCTCTGCTCTTAATAGCCATAAGAGGACTCATACAGGAGAAAAGCCTTTTCCATGTTCTGAATGTGGGAAATGTTTCAGTCGTCTCTCAGCTCTTAATACACATAAGATGACTCATACAGGAGAAAAACCTTTCTCATGTTCTGAATGTGGGAAATGTTTCAGTCATGTCTCACACCTTAAAACACATAAGAGGACTCATACAGGAGAAAAGCCTTTTCCATGTTCTGAATGTGGGAAATGTTTCAGTCAGGTCTCAGCTCTTAATAAACATAAGAGGACTCATACAGGAGAAAAGCCTTTTCCATGTTCTGAATGTGGGAAATGTTTCAGTCAGTCCTCAAATCTTAATATCCATAAGAGGACTCATACAGGAGAAAAGCCTTTTCCATGTTCTGAATGTGGGAAATGTTTCAGTCAGGCCTCAGCTCTTAATAGCCATAAGATGACTCACACAGGATAAACGCCATTTGCATGATCTGAAACTCACACGAGAAAATGTTTCAGTAAGATTTGAAATGACACAAGAAACTCACACAGGATAAAGGCCAGTTGTATGTATGGAATGTGGGTAAGGGTTTAATATGAGTCCGCCATTACACATCAACATGACACATCATGCAATTCTACTTAAATCATATAAATGTAAGTAATTAAAAACATTATCAAGCTCATAAAGATCTATGGATATCTGAGTTGTAAATCACGTTAATAGAGCAGTAAGTTGTACTAATGTATCAGCTTGTATTATTACAATACATGATATGATGCTGGACTGTGCATTGCTGCTTTTTGCTTTGTTACCAATAACCTTTCGATTTAATGGATCCAGAACGTATAGACTTTGCTCTACACCATCATGCTGAGCACTCATAATACATTTGTGGACCTGTAAACTAAGCTATATATATTTTTTATATAATCTTTATATATTTTTTAGCCTTAATAGCCCCTTCCATTAATTTTCCTATTTTCTATGTACATTTGTTGCATCAAACAAAGCAATGAGTTTAAAGGGCTTGAAAATTTAAAAAAATATGCTTTTAGGGAACTGAAAAACTCATAAATGTCAATAAAGTTATTTTTTAATTGAATAAGAATTGTCTGGGATATTTCTTGATTTAATCATATATCACCCTCATTTACTGTTTCCTCTAAGCTGTGCGCGCGCACAAATACCCTGAGATGAGCGCACACAACTAAACATGGAGTGCACACAGATCCCTAGGGGGATATGTAATCTTAGTTTTCCCAATTAACTTTTTCCACACTAGGAGAAATAGATCTCCATTGACCCTTTTCCTTTTGCCTTCCCCCTTTGAGATAGCGCTGGTGGGCGGAGAAACTCGATAGGGCAAATCTGGTGCTGATGTCAGATGTCGACGTCCGACATTAGCTTGCTCTCTCAAAGCATCAGAGTCATTCACCCTTCCATGCTGTGTAAACAACATTTCAATGTGTGCACAAAACAAATCAAAGAATCACACAGGACAAAAGGAAAAGGGTCAATGGAGATCTATTTCTCCCTGGGTGGAAACAATTAATTGGGAAAACGTTATAAGCACATAACAAAGAAAGTAATCGTACATTGCAAAACTAAATGGATATAGGGTCAATGGAGATCTATTTCTTAATGGGTGGAAAAAGGTTCATGGGAAAACTAAAATTAAATATCCACCTGTAGGGAATTAGAAATGAATGTTCTTTCATATGGAATTAGTACGTGATGCCACCAGGCTGGTGGAGATAGAGACTGAGTACTTGGTGGGAACAAAGAACAGAATCTGTGGTTAAATGACTGAAGATATTTAGAATATCTGAAGAAGTTACTATTTAGTAAAAATAGTGCACTTTTATGGTATACTATGGCCTTGATTCAATTGAGCTGTCGTTGTTTACAGGAGCCCGTAAACTAATTTGCTGTTCAATTGGCATCTTTTTGCGAGCTGCAAATGATCTACGGGTTACAGGCTGAAAATCCCTGCGGTTGTAAAAATAGTAACTTACAACCCATCTAAGCCTTTGATCTTTCAAGCTTGCAACAGTTACAATCGCAAAATCGCTATTCAATTGCTACAGTTCCTCAAGCCCGCAAATATTTTCACACCCGTAAATGTCAAATGTAGAAGGAAATCCAATGGGTACCAGATACGACTCACAAGGGGGTTTAACTACTGTTCGTAGCACTGTAAATGCAATTAAAAAATCAATACTACACTTTAAAAGACGGGGAAAGTGATGAAATACATTAGAATTAATTGCTCAACAGCCTCAAGCTCGTAAATCTGCAATCAAAAAATATTTTTTTATGTGTAATTTCGGTTGTATATCAATTTTAGGAATCAATGAGTTAATACATTTCAGGCCACCCACATGGACTAGAACATTTCCTTCATTCTTTTTATTATTCTGTACATTGCAGGATTGCGAGTCTGATCGCGTATCGGGCTCCTAAATGCTAATTGATTGACATGTAACCTCCATCTTTTACTGATGTCATGATGTCGGTCTCATTATCTATTGGCTGTTTCTAAATCAGTAGTTACGGCCTTGCTTAATTGATCATGTTCACGCTCTGAAATGCTACTCATGATTGCATGATTTACGGGTTAGGCTTTCGGCCTGTAAGTTGCGGGCTTGTTTAATTGAATCGCTCTGTAATTGTAGCAAATTTCAGTTGAATAAGGCCCTATGTAAGTTATGTTTAAGTATGCTCTGATATATGGACTAATACCCGCCACAGCTATCATCATTAAAACACTTAAAATGAATACAGTATAAAAGCCATTACTGTATAATTACTCACACCCTAATTCACAACTCAATCCTATCAAAAGGAACAGAGTGATAGTGAAGTAAAAGATCACTCTTATTGACATGATTACAGCAATCCGAACCCTCAAGCAACCAGAAAAAAATAGAATCATGTACTTTAAATACAAATTAAGATTTACAGGGCTCAACAAATGCCAGGAGCCAGGTTATGATGCCACAAAATGCTTACAGGCACCTAAAGTACATCCACTGTACGTCTCTGCAATTTGATTTTATCTAGAAGTAGACGGGCATGAGTGACTGAGCCAGGGCAGTGTTAGGGTTACATACCCCGGGCATGAGTGACTGAGCCAGGGCAGTGTTAGGGTTACATTCCCGGTTATGAGTGACTGAGTCAGGGCAGTGTTGGGGTTACATTCCCCGGGCATGAGTGACTGAGCCAGGGCAGTGTTGGCGTTACATTCCCCGGGCATGAGTGACTGTGCCAGGGCAGTGTTAGGGTTACATTCCCCGGGCATGAGTGACTGAGTCAGGGCAGTGTTGGCGTTTCTTTTCCCGGGCATAAGTGACTGAGGCAGGGCAGTGTTGGAGTTACATACCCCAGGCATGAGTGACTGAGTCAGGGCAGTGTTAGGGTTACATACCCCGGACATAAGTGACTGAGCCAGGGCAGTTTTGGTTTACATTCTCCGGGCATGAGTGACTGAGTCAGGGCAGTGTTGGCGTTACATTCCCTGGGCATGAGTGACTGAGTCAGGGCAGTGTTGGCGTTACATACCTCGGGCATGAGTGACTGAGCCAGGGCAGAGTTGGCGTTACATTCCCCGACATGAGTGACTGAGCCAGGGCAGTGTTGGCGTTACATTCCCCGGGCATTAGTGACTGAGCCAGTTCAGAGTTGGCGTTACATTACCCGGACATGAGTGACTGAGTCAGGGCAGTGTTGGCGTTACATTTTCCGGGCATGAGTGACAGAGTTAGGGCAGTGTTGGCGTTACATTCCCCGGGTTCAGCACTGCACCCTCCAGCCTAATGTACCTGTGTGTAAGTGAGGAGTGAAAGCTGCTGCTGCTAGAACAGCACTCACTGACACATATACTTAGCAGAGCATCCTATATGCAGCTAATCTAGGCCTCTTTATTATGTAACACTCAAGCAACCAGAGACTACAATTATCCAGCACCTACCAATCTCCATGGGTGCCGGTTAACTGGGAGTCTACTGTACTATAAAAGGAGATTAAGATCTATTGTAAATTCAATAGCTCTGCAGCATTGTGAAAGAAGTTCACCCAATATTATGTATATACAATTAAGAAGGTTAAATTCCAGTTACATGTGGAAGCGAATTGAAACACTTAGTGTGAGTAATGCCAACCAAGTCATACTAACGTGTAAAAATAAGAATGCATTAATCCTCAATAATGAAATCTTAAAAAAATTAATGCACCACAAAGATATTATCACAGTGCTGATTCTGTACTTGCTGATAACAATGAAAGTCAGGCTAACTTTTCTACTGAATTCATAAACTCACTAACTCCTTCTGGAATGCCACCACATATTTTGCAGCTAAAGAAAGGTGCAATTATCATGTTACTGCGAAATATGAACCCCAAAAAAGGCTTATGCAATGGGACAAGATTAATTGTTCAACAATTAAATGACCATTTTATAGATGCTGAAATTTTATCTGGTACCCATAAAGGAGAGAGAGTTTTCATACCAAGAATAGATTTAGCACCAAGTGAAAGTAGTCTCCCTTTTATACTTCAAAGAAGACAATTTCCCATTATTATGGCATTTACCATGAACATTAATAAATCACAAGGTCAAACATTCAAATCTGTGGGTATTTTCTTGGAAGAAACAGTATTTGCACATGGTCAATTGTACGTTGCGTTATCACGGTGCAAAAATCCACAGGCTATTAAAGTTTACATTGAAAGGAATTAAATTTAAAGTGATTTAGTAGAAGATGGACGTATTTTTACTAAAAACATTGTCTACTATGAAGTACTATAACTTTTCAGTAAAGAAATAAAACACAAGCAAAACAAATTTTAAATCATTCAAAAATACTAAACAATAAACAATTCAGTCATAATTAATGAAAGTACTGTTTATGGATGTTTCCCCTCACAAAACACTTGCCTTGCATTATTTATACAAATTATGTTAAAATGTTAATTAACTATGTTACTGTTTCTAATGTTACAAGTTGGAAAACAATATTTTAAAGTTCTATACTTCAACATATTACAAAGTTCATGTTAAGAGCTCAACCACTTTTTAAGACAAAATGTAAATATTGTCTGTTATGTTAAGATTACTCCCTGTATTAAGGTTTATCGACAGTTCATGTGGTCAGGAAGGAATTTATTTCATTGGGTACATTTTCAAGAGAGTTTTTACTGCTTTCCTTCCTCTGCATACAATATATATTGAAGTTAACAATTATTTGGATAGAAATTGCATGTTAAAAAAACATTGCCTCAAGTTTACAATATTTATTACTTTAAAGTTAAACTGTTTTTACATTCAAATGTTAATACTTTTAATACAAAATTATGTTAAAATATTCATCCACTACGTTACTGTTTATAATGTTTCAAGTTGTAAAAATGTTTTTTACAGTTCCAAAGTGACACATATAAGAAACTTGAAGTTTAAAACAATATTATGTCAAGTTTCTTACTTAAATATATTACAAAGTTCATGTTAAAATTGGGTACGTTTCAAGGAGGTTTTTTACTGTTTGTTTTCCTCGGGATTAAATGTATAATATTGAAGTTAACAATTCTTCAGATAGAAATTGCATGTTAAAAAACCATTACCTAAAGTTTACAATACTGATTAGTTTAAAGTTAAACTGTTTTTACATTCAAATGTTAATACTTTTAATACAAAATTATGTTAAAAAATGTATTCACTATGTTACTGTTTATAATGTTCAAAGTTATACAAATGTTTTGTCAAGTTCCAAAGTTACACAAATAATAAAGTTAACGTTTCAAAAAATATATTTTCAAGTTTCTTACTTACATATATTACAAAGTTCGGGTTAAAATTGTGTACGTTTCAACAAGCCTTTTTCCTGTTTGCTTTCCTTGGGATTTCATGTATATTGAAGTTAACAATTCTTCACATACAAATTGCATGTTAAGAAACCATTGCCTAAAGTTTACAATAATGATTAATTTCAAGTTCCACTATTCTTACATTCAAATGTTAATACAAAATGCTTTAAGAATTATTGTTCACCAAGAGAACATTTTACAAAACTAAACATGTTTTAATATCACAATACAACTGTCACATATATATATTAATAACTAAACAACTTTCCAAACATACACATCTCATTGCCGTCATTTTTTGACGGGCAAGTCGCTAGTATATATATATATATAGCTGTCTCTCTCTCTCCATGTATATATATATATAGCTGTCTCTCTCTCTCTATGTATATATATATATATATATATATATATATATATATATATATATCTGTCTCTCTCTCTCTATGTATATATATATATATATAGCTGTCTCTCTCTCTCTATGTATATATATATATAGCTGTCTCTCTCTCTCTCTATGTATATATATATACATATAGCTGTCTCTCTCTATCTCTATGTATATATATATATACTGTATATAGCTGTCTCTCTCTCTCTCTATGTATATATATATATATAGCTGTCTCTCTCTCTCTCTATGTATATATATATATATATATATATATATATATATATATATATATATAGCTGTCCCTCTCTCTCTAAGTGTATATATATATATATAGCTGTCTCTCTCTATCTCTATGTATATATAAATATAGCTGTCTATCTCTCTCTATGTATATATATATATAGCTGTCTCTCTCTCTCTATGTATATATATATATAGCTTTCTCTCTCTCTATGTATATATATAGCTGTCTCTCTATCTCTCTCTATGTATATATATATATATATATATATATATATATATATATATAGCTGTCTCTCTCTCTCTCTCTATGTATATATATATATATATATATAGCTGTCTCTCTCTATCTCTATGTATATATATATATATATATAGCTGTCTCTCTCTATCTCTATGTATATATATATATATATATAGCTCTCTCTCTCTCTCTCTCTCTCTCTCTCTCTCTCTCTCTCTATATATATATATATATATATATATATATATATAGCTGTCTCTCTATCTCTATGTATATATATATATATATATATATATATATATATATTCTATCTCTCTCTCTCTATGTATATATATATATATATATATATATATATATATATATATATAAATATTCTATCTCTCTCTATGTATATATATATTGTGGTCAAGGGCCAACAGGGGTCACAAGAGAGCTTTGTAAGACTTTTCCCTGGGAAGGGAAAGAGTTAACTCCAGGCAGCTATCAGAGGCTAATTGAAGCCCAGCTGTGAACTGCCTTTAAGAGCAGCAGAGAGATGGGTGGAGTCTCTCTCACTTAGGCTTTGGGCCTAAGAGCTGTGAGCTGTGTGTAGAGCTGCAGTGTGTATGCAGAAGAAAACCCTGGACAGCTCAGCTGCTGTTGGATCCTGAGAGCTTGGATTAGTGCTGAAGCAAGAAAGTCAGGAAGACTGCTGTGTTACAGAGATTGCTCGCAGAGAAGACTGCTGTGGTATAGGAGATATTCCACTATTTAAGGATTTATCTGAAGACCCCATTCCTAAGAAGCCGGATTCAATAAGAGATAAAAATGTTTGTGCCAAATGCATATTGTTTTCACCATATGAGGATAAGGAGTACAAAGGCCCCAGGGAGAAGAGTGCATTAAGAGAAAGTAATAGTCCCTCATCACAAGAGGGTGACAAGGGTCCCTGGGGTGAAGCATATGGGAGAAAAGGGTGGGCCCTATGTTTCACCCACTATTGACAGAAGCTGTAGAGGAAAAGTCCTCAAGAGATACCTGAATCAAGCAGAAAGTTTATACTGTGGACTGTGTTATTATACCTGCAGACCAAGAAGCGGTCTCCGGGGCTAGTCAGGGCGTTCCTGGTTATAGTAAGCCGTTTATGTAGAATTTTATTTTATTTTGTGTCTTAGGATAAGCACTATTTTCTTTCTGTTTGTGCTAACAAATAAATAAGTAGTACCAAGAGAGAGAAAGATCCTTTTTTAGGGCACACCTGGGAAATCCAATTCTCAGAAAAAGAGAATGAACTAAGTGTTAAAACTTAACTTTTAATAGTAATAATAAAAAAATCCACTTAAAATACATAAACGTAGGTAGCAGAGAGTGAATAATATGAAGTATACTGGGAAAATGCCACTGTTGTGGAAAATGCCACTATGAGGTAGACCATATAAAGTGCAATGTGCTAGTACAGTCACTGATAAAGTGGCTGGTAGATAAGAAATAAGGTGCTATAAGGTGCTACTAGTGATAAGGTGCCAGGTGCTATGACACAAATGATAAGGTGCCAAGTGCTATGACACAAATAATAAGGTGCCAAGTGCTATGACACAAATGAGAAATATATATAAGTGAAGCAAGTGTATCACTAGAATATGGTTGCCTATAAGGAACAGTATAAGTAAATATTAGCAGCTTCTTGCTAAACAGAAACCAGTAAACCAAATGAAAAATATGGCAAGGGGTAAAGGATAGGAATGAAAGATATTGAGAAATAAATGCCCCCAGAGTACTGATATCATGTAGGTAATGTTCTCAATATCTGTGTATCTCAAATACCAAAATGCCCAAATAGCAGCGTTGCCTTCAGAATATACCCATAACCAGTAGCTACTGCCTTCCAAATCCACTAAACTATTGCTGAAATAGCCTAACTGATGTAGTGGTGAAGGGGCTTTATGCTATGGGCCTGAGACTGAAAACGCTGACTCTCTGCTAGTCACGCCGTGGTCTAGACGCAAGGTAATGACGTCATAGACTCGCGACGGCGTTCCTACGTGCACCCGACGCACGTTTCTGGAATTTCATCAGGGGTTACGCCTGCCTCTCCTATGGGCCTTTTTAAAGGCAGACGTTGTCATGGCAATGCAAAAAAACGGGATTAAAAGCAAACAGTGAACAAATATCACTGTGCATCATTAAAAATTAATAGATCATCTCTTAAAAGATGGAAATGAATTCCAAAGAATGTATAGAGCTGAATAATGCCATGATGGTACTGATCAAGGAAGTAAATTATTGATCTCAAATATATATAATATAGGTGAATATGACTGTGCTATATTTTACACCTGTAATAGTACTGAGTTAATAGAGAGCCCATAAATGGTAGATCTAATGATGTCAACACTGAGAAATAAGTTGAATATTCATTATAGGCATATATTATAAACTTAAATGGTGTGTTGACTCTATATATCTTAGTAACAACATATATTGAATAATATCAATATATGGGGCTTTTCTATTATCAACATAAAAATTGAGTCTTCAATAATGAGCTATATTTGTAGTACAGATGGTGATCTCATCATGGTGAGCTTGCCTAATAATGGGCCTAAATAAAAGGCCTCTTTATGAGAATGCTACTGGAAAGTACGGAAATGACATGATCTAAAGAAATAGATCAGATATAGGGAGTGAAGGTGAAGCCTTCATTAAGGCCATTAGGTTTTTTAGTGCCTAGTAGATAAATCCACTTGGCTTCTTTCTTTAATAACTCTGTGTCTATATCTCCTCTCCTTATGGTTTTCTCAACATGATCTATAGCAGTAAATGTGAGGACTTTAGTGTCGCCTTTATGTTTGTTATTAACATGCATGGCTATAGGGGTGTCAAATTCTTTCTTGACACTATAGATGTGCTCAAGAATCCGTCTTCTGAGTTCCCTACAGGTTTTACCTACGTATCTGGCTCCACATACACATGAGATTAGATATATAACACCCTCTGTTTTGCATGTAATGCGATGCTTAATTTTATAAGTATGTTTTTCAGAAGAGAAGCTTTTAGTTGGTTTTACATATTGGCATGCTTTGCATGAGTGACATTTAAAGCAGCCTTTTGTTTTATGTAACCATGATTGGCTTTTGTCTGTGTCCAAATGACTTCTAGATAAGTAATCTCTTAAATTTCTAGATCTTCTACTAGTAATGGCTGCATTGGTGGGTAGAAATGGTTTAAGGTCTTTATCATCCAATAAAATACCCCAATGCTTATTAAAGATTTTTTTAACCTCATGCCATTTACTATTGAACGTGCCAATGCACCTAATAGTATTTTCTGATTCTCTTATTTTATCTTTTAGAAGATCTTCCCTCTTAGTGTTTTTGGCTCTTTGGTAGGCCTTTTTTAAGCTGTTTTTAGAATAGCCTCTTTCCAAAAAGCGGGATTGTAACTCTTGAGATTCCCTCTCAAAATCTAAGTCATTGGAACAATTTCTTTTTATTCTTAAATATTGGCCAATTGGTATGCCTTCAATTAATGCTTTTGGGTGACTGCTTTTGGCGTGGAGTAAGCTGTTAGTAGCTGTAGGTTTCCTGTAGGTTTTGGTGCCCACAATGCCATCTTGTGTTTTATATATCAGTAAGTCTAAGAATGTGATAGACTCATAACTGGATTCAGATGTTAAAAAAAGACCTAAATTATTAATATTCAGAGTCTTAATAAAGTCCTTTAACTGGGAAGTTGAGCCATTCCAAAGTATTAAAATATCATCGATAAAGCGGACCCAGAGATCTACATGTGAGGTGTATTTCTCCATTTCTTCACAGAAGACTATCTGCTCTTCCCACCATCCTAAAAACAGGTTAGCGTAGGTAGGGGCACAAGCTGTGCCCATCGCTGTTCCCCGAATTTGTTTATAAAATTTATCCATAAAGATGAAATAATTATGATTTAGAACAAATTCTAATAGTGTTAAAAGGAATTTGTTATGTATATCATATTGCTTGCCTTGTTTGTTAAGGAAGTATCTTACTGCATTTATACCTTTATCATGGTGTATGCTAGTATAAAGGGCTTCCACATCTAGTGACACCAAGATGGTGTATTCCTTAGATTGTATGCCATCTAATTTAGTTAATACCTCTTTAGAGTCTTTAACATAAGATGAGAGGCTAAATACAAATTCCCTTAGAATTTGATCCAAATATTTACTGGAATTTTCCGTTAAGTTACCAATCCCTGATACTATCGGTCTTCCAGGGGGTTTCTGGGGATTTTTGTGAATTTTAGGTATGGTGTAAAAGGTTGCTACCTTAGGATTTTTTTTGAGCATAAATTCAAATTCTTGTTTACTGATGGTTTTATTCACTAGGCCTTTGTGTAGTATCTCTGATAGTACTTCTATGAATCTTTCTGTGGGGTCACAACTTAATTTACTGTAGCAATTCATATCATTAAGCAGTCTAAGACATTCTTCAATATAATCTTTTTTATCTAAGATAACAACATTGCCCCCTTTATCAGCATTTTTTATAATGATATCTTTATTTCCTTTTAATTCTTGTAGGGCTTGTGTTTCTTGTTTAGTAAGATTTGAAGATCTAGTCTTAGATAGAGCTAATTGTTCAAGATCCTTTTCCATGTTTTTAACAAAAAGTTCAATGTTAGGACTAATATGCAGTGGCGGAGTAAATTTACTCTTATTTTTGAGTTGGGAAAAGGGTCCTTTAAGCTCTAATTCTTCATTTTCGGCTAATAGACATTCTAATGTTTTCAAAGTTTTCTGGTCCTCACTATTTAGGTACGTATTAGTACCTTTTCTTGAGAAATGTTTTTTCAAAGCAAGCTTCCTGGCAAATAAATGTACATCTTTAATCCACTCAAATAAGTTAAAATCATCTGAGGGAGAGAAGTTTAATCCTTTTTGTAATACAGATATATGATGGACTGAAAGTTCTAAATGTGAAAGATTAAACACCTGTAGAGAATTTAGTTCTTTTTGCTTCTCTTGTGTGGTTTGAATATGCTTGGGGCCTTTCTTACCCCTCCTAGTCTTTGCTTTCCATCTAAAAAATTAATATTGGACCTAGTCTCCATTGTTGATGTTTCTTTGGGTCTAGTGTCTATGTCTGACCACTCTGATTCTGATGTATATGAATCATCATTTCTTTGTCTAGGTTCTCTGTATTTTTTAGGTCTTCTAAAGATGTTACCAGTTTGAAAATCATTGAGATCTCTTTGGAATTTCTTTTGTTTTCTTTCCATTAAAGTTTTTTGAAAGGTTTCTATATCTTTCTGTAATCTTATTTCTGACTCTGTAAATATTGGGTTCTCAGAGAATTCTTTTATTTTTTCTACTTTTGTTTTTAACACTTTCTGTATTTCTGTTAGTTGGTGTTGTTCCCACTCTAGGATCATGCTCATTAGTTCATTAGAGCATTTTATTAATATTTGATCCCATTTTTTTACAAAGTCCTCAGATAGATTTTGAATAGTTGGAAAGAGATTGATTCTGAGTCCTCTAGGGACTAGTTTATTCCTTAGATAATTTTCTAAGCTTGCTATTTCCCATCTAATTTGATGTTGTTTTTTATATAATGTATTGAGATCAGAAAACTGATTTCTGAGGTTGGATTCATTTGGTCTTATCTTATTCATGTCACTAGTGAATACTAGTTGGACATCTTTTCCCCATGATTCTGGGTTCCAATTTTGTGAGAGGAAACCCGTCATTGTAACAATATAAGAATCCTGGATAATATACCGGGCTTAACACCAAGATAGAACTATGTTCATAAGCTAACAATTAAATAGTAAAGGGACGGTGGCTCAGGTATAGTTGATAAGTGCCAAATTCAAATGGATGATAACAGGGTGCTCCTAAGGATAATAGGGATAAGTAGTACCAAGAGAGAGAAAGATCCTTTTTTAGGGCACACCTGGGAAATCCAATTCTCAGAAAAAGAGAATGAACTAAGTGTTAAAACTTAACTTTTAATAGTAATAATAAAATCCACTTAAAATACATAAACGTAGGTAGCAGAGAGTGAATAATATGAAGTATACTGGGAAAATGCCACTGTTGTGGAAAATGCCACTATGAGGTAGACCATATAAAGTGCAATGTGCTAGTATAGTCACTGATAAAGTGGCTGGTAGATAAGAAATAAGGTGCTATAAGGTGCTACTAGTGATAAGGTGCCAGGTGCTATGACACAAATGATAAGGTGCCAAGTGCTATGACACAAATAATAAGGTGCCAAGTGCTATGACACAAATGAGAAATATATATAAGTGAAGCAAGTGTATCACTAGAATATGGTTGCCTATAAGGAACAGTATAAGTAAATATTAGCAGCTTCTTGCTAAACAGAAACCAGTAAACCAAATGAAAAATATGGCAAGGGGTAAAGGATAGGAATGAAAGATATTGAGAAATAAATGCCCCCAGAGTACTGATATCATGTAGGTAATGTTCTCAATATCTGTGTATCTCAAATACCAAAATGCCCAAATAGCAGCGTTGCCTTCAGAATATACCCATAACCAGTAGCTACTGCCTTCCAAATCCACTAAACTATTGCTGAAATAGCCTAACTGATGTAGTGGTGAAGGGGCTTTATGCTATGGGCCTGAGACTGAAAACGCTGACTCTCTGCTAGTCACGCCGTGGTCTAGACGCAAGGTAATGACGTCATAGACTCGCGACGGCGTTCCTACGTGCACCCGACGCACGTTTCTGGAATTTCATCAGGGGTTACGCCTGCCTCTCCTATGGGCCTTTTTAAAGGCAGACGTTGTCATGGCAATGCAACAAAACGCGATTAAAAGCGAAACAGTGAACAAATATCACTGTGCATCATTAAAAATTAATAGATCATCTCTTAAAAGATGGAAATGAATTCCAAAGAATGTATAGAGCTGAATAGTGCCATGATGGTACTGATCAAGGAAGTAAATTATTGATCTCAAATATATATAATATAGGTGAATATGACTGTGCTATATTTTACACCTGTAATAGTACTGAGTTAATAGAGAGCCCATAAATGGTAGATCTAATGATGTCAACACTGAGAAATAAGTTGAATATTCATTATAGGCATATATTATAAACTTAAATGGTGTGTTGACTCTATATATCTTAGTAACAACATATATTGAATAATATCAATATATGGGGCTTTTCTATTATCAACATAAAAATTGAGTCTTCAATAATGAGCTATATTTGTAGTACAGATGGTGATCTCATCATGGTAAGCTTGCCTAATAATGGGCCTAAATAAAAGGCCTCTTTATGAGAATGCTACTGGAAAGTACGGAATGACATGATCTAAAGAAATAGATCAGATATAGGGAGTGAAGGTGAAGCCTTCATTCAGGCCATTAGGTTTTTTAGTGCCTAGTAGATAAATCCACTTGGCTTCTTTCTTTAATAGCTCTGTGTCTATATCTCCTCTCCTTATGGTTTTCTCAACATGATCTATAGCAGTAAATGTGAGGACTTTAGTGTCGCCTTTATGTTTGTTATTAACATGCATGGCTATAGGGGTGTCAAATTATTTCTTGACACTATAGATGTGCTCAAGAATCCGTCTTCTGAGTTCCCTACAGGTTTTACCTACGTATCTGGCTCCACAAACCCATGATATTAGATATATAACACCCTCTGTTTTGCATGTAATAAGATGCTTAATTTTATAAGTATGTTTTTCTGAAGAAAAGCTTTTAGTTGGTTTTACATATTGGCATGCTTTGCATGAGTGACATTTAAAGCAGCCTTTTGTTTTATGTAACCATGATTGGCTTTTGTCTGTGTCCAAATGACTTCTAGATAAGTAATCTCTTAAATTTCTAGATCTTCTACTAGTAATGGCTGCATTGGTGGGTAGAAATGGTTTAAGGTCTTTATCATCCAATAAAATACCCCAATGCTTATTAAAGATTTTTTTAACCTCATGCCATTTACTATTGAACGTGCCAATGCACCTAATAGTATTTTCTGATTCTCTTATTTTATCTTTTAGAAGATCTTCCCTCTTAGTGTTTTTGGCTCTTTGGTAGGCCTTTTTTAAGCTGTTTTTAGAATAGCCTCTTTCCAAAAAGCGGGATTGTAAATCTTGAGATTCCCTCTCAAAATCTAAGTCATTGGAACAATTTCTTTTTATTCTTAAATATTGGCCAATTGGTATGCCTTCAATTAATGCTTTTGGGTGACTGCTTTTGGCGTGGAGTAAGCTATTAGTAGCTGTAGGTTTCCTGTAGGTTTTGGTGCCCACAATGCCATCTTGTGTTTTATATATCAGTAAGTCTAAGAATGTGATAGACTCATAACTGGATTCAGATGTTAAAAAAAGACCTAAATTATTAATATTCAGTCTTAATAAAGTCCTGTAACTGGGAAGTTGAGCCATTCCAAAGTATTAAAATATCATCGATAAAGCGGACCCAGAGAACTATATGTGAGGTGTATTTCTCCATTTCTTCACAGAAGACTATCTGCTCTTCCCACCATCCTAAAAACAGGTTAGCGTAGGTAGGGGCACAAGCTGTGCCCATCGCTGTTCCCCGAATTTGTTTATAGAATTTATCCATAAAGATGAAATAATTATGATTTAGAACAAATTCTAATAGTGTTAAAAGGAATTTGTTGTGTATATCATATTGCTTGCCTTGTTTGTTAAGGAAGTATCTTACTGCATTTATACCTTTATCATGGTGTATGCTAGTATAAAGGGCTTCCACATCTAGTGACACCAAGATGGTGTATTCCTTAGATTGTATGCCATCTAATTTAGTTAATACCTCTTTAGAGTCTTTAACATAAGATGAGAGGCTAAATACAAATTCCCTTAGAATTTGATCCAAATATTTACTGGAATTTTCCGTTAAGTTACCAATCCCTGATACTATCGGTCTTCCAGGGGGTTTCTGGGGATTTTTGTGAATTTTAGGTATGGTGTAAAAGGTTGCTACCTTAGGATTTTTTTTGAGCATGAATTCAAATTCTTGTTTACTGATGGTTTTATTCACTAGGCCTTTGTGTAGTATCTCTGATAGTACTTCTATATATAGAGTCAACACACCATTTAAGTTTATAATATATGCCTATAATGAATATTCAACTTATTTCTCAGTGTTGACATCATTAGATCTACCATTTATGGGCTCTCTATTAACTCAGTACTATTACAGGTGTAAAATATAGCACAGTCATATTCACCTATATTATATATATTTGAGATCAATAATTTACTTCCTTGATCAGTACCATCATGGCACTATTCAGCTCTATACATTCTTTGGAATTCATTTCCATCTTTTAAGAGATGATCTATTAATTTTTAATGATGCACAGTGATATTTGTTCACTGTTTGCTTTTAATCCCGTTTTTTTGCATTGCCATGACAACGTCTGCCTTTAAAAAGGCCCATAGGAGAGGCAGGCGTAACCCCTGATGAAATTCCAGAAACGTGCGTCGGGTGCACGTAGGAACGCCGTCGCGAGTCTATGACGTCATTACCTTGCGTCTAGACCACGGCGTGACTAGCAGAGAGTCAGCGTTTTCAGTCTCAGGCCCATAGCATAAAGCCCCTTCACCACTACATCAGTTAGGCTATTTCAGCAATAGTTTAGTGGATTTGGAAGGCAGTAGCTACTGGTTATGGGTATATTCTGAAGGCAACGCTGCTATTTGGGCATTTTGGTATTTGAGATACACAGATATTGAGAACATTACCTACATGATATCAGTACTCTGGGGGCATTTATTTCTCAATATCTTTCATTCCTATCCTTTACCCCTTGCCATATTTTTCATTTGGTTTACTGGTTTCTGTTTAGCAAGAAGCTGCTAATATTTACTTATACTGTTCCTTATAGGCAACCATATTCTAGTGATACACTTGCTTCACTTATATATATTTCTCATTTGTGTCATAGCACTTGGCACCTTATTATTTGTGTCATAGCACTTGGCACCTTATCATTTGTGTCATAGCACCTGGCACCTTATCACTAGTAGCACCTTATAGCACCTTATTTCTTATCTACCAGCCACTTTATCAGTGACTATACTAGCACATTGCACTTTATATGGTCTACCTCATAGTGGCATTTTCCACAACAGTGGCATTTTCCCAGTATACTTCATATTATTCACTCTCTGCTACCTACGTTTATGTATTTTAAGTGGATTTTATTATTACTATTAAAAGTTAAGTTTTAACACTTAGTTCATTCTCTTTTTCTGAGAATTGGATTTCCCAGGTGTTCCCTAAAAAAGGATCTTTCTCTCTCTTGGTACTACTTATCCCTATTATCCTTAGGAGCACCCTGTTATCATCCATTTGAATTTGGCACTTATCAACTATACCTGAGCCACCGTCCCTTTACTATTTAATTGTTAGCTTATGAACATAGTTCTATCTTGGTGTTAAGCCCGGTATATTATCCAGGATTCTTATATTGTTACAATGACGGGTTTCCTCTCACAAAATTGGAACCCAGAATCATGGGAAAAAGATGTCCAACTAGTATTCACTAGTGACATGAATAAGATAAGACCAAATGAATCCAACCTCAGAAATCAGTTTTCTGATCTCAATACATTATATAAAAAACAACATCAAATTAGATGGGAAATAGCAAGCTTAGAAAATTATCTAAGGAATAAACTAGTCCCTAGAGGACTCAGAATCAATCTCTTTCCAACTATTCAAAATCTATCTGAGGACTTTGTAAAAAAATGGGATCAAATATTAATAAAATGCTCTAATGAACTAATGAGCATGATCCTAGAGTGGGAACAACACCAACTAACAGAAATACAGAAAGTGTTAAAAACAAAAGTAGAAAAAATAAAAGAATTCTCTGAGAACCCAATATTTACAGAGTCAGAAATAAGATTACAGAAAGATATAGAAACCTTTCAAAAAACTTTAATGGAAAGAAAACAAAAGAAATTCCAAAGAGATCTCAATGATTTTCAAACTGGTAACATCTTTAGAAGACCTAAAAAATACAGAGAACCTAGACAAAGAAATGATGATTCATATACATCAGAATCAGAGTGGTCAGACATAGACACTAGACCCAAAGAAACATCAACAATGGAGACTAGGTCCAATATTAATTTTTTAGATGGAAAGCAAAGACTAGGAGGGGTAAGAAAGGCCCCAAGCATATTCAAACCACACAAGAGAAGCAAAAAGAACTAAATTCTCTACAGGTGTTTAATCTTTCACATTTAGAACTTTCAGTCCATCATATATCTGTATTACAAAAAGGATTAAACTTCTCTCCCTCAGATGATTTTAACTTATTTGAGTGGATTAAAGATGTACATTTATTTGCCAGGAAGCTTGCTTTGAAAAAACATTTCTCAAGAAAAGGTACTAATACGTACCTAAATAGTGAGGACCAGAAAACTTTGAAAACATTAGAATGTCTATTAGCCGAAAATGAAGGACTAGAGCTTAAAGGACCCTTTTCCCAACTCAAAAATAAGAGTAAATTTACTCCGCCACTGCATATTAGTCCTAACATTGAACTTTTTGTTAAAAACATGGAAAAGGATCTTGAACAATTAGCTCTATCTAAGACTAGATCTTCAAATCTTACTAAACAAGAAACACAAGCCCTACAAGAATTAAAAGGAAATAAAGATATCATCATAAAAAATGCTGATAAAGGGGGCAATGTTGTTATCTTAGATAAAAAAGATTATATTGAAGAATGTCTTAGACTGCTTAATGATATGAATTGCTACAGTAAATTAAGTTGTGACCCCACAGAAAGATTCATAGAAGTACTATCAGAGATACTACACAAAGGCCTAGTGAATAAAACCATCAGTAAACAAGAATTTGAATTCATGCTCAAAAAAAATCCTAAGGTAGCAACCTTTTACACCATACCTAAAATTCACAAAAATCCCCAGAAACCCCCTGGAAGACCGATAGTATCAGGGATTGGTAACTTAACGGAAAATTCCAGTAAATATTTGGATCAAATTCTAAGGGAATTTGTATTTAGCCTCTCATCTTATGTTAAAGACTCTAAAGAGGTATTAACTAAATTAGATGGCATACAATCTAAGGAACACACCATCTTGGTGTCACTAGATGTGGAAGCCCTTTATACTAGCATACACCATGATAAAGGTATAAATGCAGTAAGATACTTCCTTAACAAACAAGGCAAGCAATATGATATACACAACAAATTCCTTTTAACACTATTAGAATTTGTTCTAAATCATAATTATTTCATCTTTATGGATAAATTCTATAAACAAATTCGGGGAACAGCGATGGGCACAGCTTGTGCCCCTACCTACGCTAACCTGTTTTTAGGATGGTGGGAAGAGCAGATAGTCTTCTGTGAAGAAATGGAGAAATACACCTCACATGTAGATCTCTGGGTCCGCTTTATCGATGATATTTTAATACTTTGGAATGGCTCAACTTCCCAGTTAAAGGACTTTATTAAGACTCTGAATATTAATAATTTAGGTCTTTTTTTAACATCTGAATCCAGTTATGAGTCTATCACATTCTTAGACTTACTGATATATAAAACACAAGATGGCATTGTGGGCACCAAAACCTACAGGAAACCTACAGCTACTAACAGCTTACTCCACGCTAAAAGTAGTCACCCAAAAGCATTAATTGAAGGCATACCAATTGGCCAATATTTAAGAATAAAAAGAAATTGTTCCAATGACTTAGATTTTGAGAGGGAATCTCAAGAGTTACAATCCCGCTTTTTGGAAAGAGGCTATTCTAAAAACAGCTTAAAAAAGGCCTACCAAAGAGCCAAAAACACTAAGAGGGAAGATCTTCTAAAAGATAGAACAAGAGAATCAGAAAACACTATTAGGTGCATTGGCACGTTCAATAGTAAATGGCATGAGGTTAAAACAATCTTTAATAAGCATTGGGGTATTTTATTGGATGATAAAGACCTTAAACCATTTCTACCCACCAATGCAGCCATTACTAGTAGAAGATCTAGAAATTTAAGAGATTACTTATCTAGAAGTCATTTGGACACAGACAAAAGCCAATCATGGTTACACAAAACAAAAGGCTGCTTTAAATGTCACTCATGCAAAGCATGCCAATATGTAAAACCAACTAAAAGCTTTTCTTCAGAAAAACATACTTATAAAATTAATCATCTTATTACATGCAAAACAGAGGGTGTTATATATCTAATATCATGGGTTTGTGGAGCCAGATACGTAGGTAAAACCTGTAGGGAACTCAGAAGACGGATTCTTGAGCACATCTATAGTGTCAAGAAAGAATTTGACACCCCTATAGCCATGCATGTTAATAACAAACATAAAGGCGACACTAAAGTCCTCACATTTACTGCTATAGATCATGTTGAGAAAACCATAAGGAGAGGAGATATAGACACAGAGCTATTAAAGAAAGAAGCCAAGTGGATTTATCTACTAGGCACTAAAAAACCTAATGGCCTGAATGAAGGCTTCACCTTCACTCCCTATATCTGATCTATTTCTTTAGATCATGTCATTCCGTACTTTCCAGTAGCATTCTCATAAGGAGGCCTTTTATTTAGGCCCATTATCAGGCAAGCTCACCATGATGAGACCACCATCTGTACTACAAATATAGTTCATTTTTGAGGACTCAACCTATATTTTTTATGTTGTTAATAGATAAGCCCCATATATTGATATTATCCAATATATGCTGTTACTAAGATATATAGAATCAACTATTGGTTATGGGTATATCCTGAAGGCAACGCTGTTATTTGGGTACTTGGGTATTTGAGATACACAGATATTGAGAACATTACCTAACAGGATATCAGTACTCTGGGGGCATTTATCTCTCAATATCTTTTACCCCTATCCTTTACCCCTTGCCACATTTATCATTTTGTTTACTGGCTTCTGTTCAGCATATAGTTGCTAATATTTACTCATATTGCACCTTATAGGCAATCATATATAACTTATATACTTGGTTCACTTTCATATATTTCTTATTTGTGTCATAGCACTTGGCACCTTATCACTATCAGCACCAAATAGCACCTTATTTCTTATCTACTAGCCACTTTATCAGTGACTATACTAGCACATTGCACTTTATATGGTCTACCTCATAGTGGCATTTTCCACAACAGTGGCATTTTTCCCAGTAAACTTCATATACTTTACTCTCTGCTACCTACGTTTATGTATTTTAAGTGGATTTTATTATTACTATTAAAAGTTAAGTTTTAACATTTAGTTCATTCTCTTTTTCTGAGAATTGGATTTCCCAGGTGTGCCCTATAAAAGGATCTTTTTCTCTCTTTTGGTACTACTTATCCCTATCATCCTTAGGAGCACCCTGTTATCATCCATTTGAATTTGGTACTTATCAATTATACCTGAGCCACCGTCCCTCTACTATTTACTTGTTAGTATCTATGATGATATATAAAACAATACACAACGCTATTTGTTAATCCATTTTTTTATCTTTTATTAGTTGTTGTAATTTTTCCTCTAAATTGATCCATTGCTTAACCTAATCCATAAGGCAAACAATTGGTTTACCTAAAATGCAAAGAGAATCAAGCATGAAAGTAATCTTGTTTCAAGGTTACTCACCTTATAAAAGAGAGGTCCCTTTGTGTCCTCTCCTGGCCTCCGTAGAAGCTGTCAGTGTAACATGCACATCTGGCTGTTTTTGCCCTAGGTGGCATCGCTGTTGGGTGACGTCAGACACCGGAGGGTCTGAGTTGTTAGTACACAGAGAGGAAGTTGGGGTTAACATCCAGACACATAGCGGTAATGAGTGAGTGCTGGTATTTGCATTTTTCATGGGGAATATACTCTAACTTTAGTTTTGAAAAATTACAATACAATTATTTCCATGGACTATTTGATGTACTGAGCACTCAGGTACCCACTCAGTTTAGTCATCTTGGATTACAGAAGACTATCACAGGGCTAAGAGTTTGTGGAGGACTAGACCACTAGAAAATATCTTGGATAACTGAGGTTAACTGTAAGGGTTAAAAGATTATGGCGCAAGTAGTCTAATTGTCACATATTATAGAGTTAATCCCTCTTTACATTCTGGACTGGTTTTATATTTTGGACATTACTGAATCATCACACTATCACTAAGCTCTTTTCAGATCAGACAGAATAAGGACACAAATCTTTGGTGACCCCAATTATTTCAGCAATAATGGAGAGTGACAGTTATACTATACCCATAAGTATTAATCCTCAGTGCGAAATAACCTATACAATCCAGACAGGGATCATAATAACAAGTATTAATCATCTATGAGGAATTGGGGAGTGGGATTTTCCATGTTAAACATTGTGATAGCTTACTGAGGGCACACGTCATCTTCATGATGACCTATGTGTGGTGGCCACTCTATACATTGTACTCTATTGAGTGGATTAAGTTATTGGTACATGTTATGTGAATAATAGAGAACTTTGGAAATATTCCCCCCTTTTTGTCTATAGCAGAATATTTAATAAACGGGACACTTGTCCCACAATTATACTGAAGTTAGAAACACTCCAGCACATAACATTTTAAATATATTTTAATCTGCATTTTGGTTAGTACAATGGATGTAACTTTTTTAGAAATCATTACACAAAAGTTAAGTTTTATTAGAAACTAAGTTCTTCCCCTTTTCTTGTGTCTGATCCCCTTGGAGATACATATTCTGAATTAATGTGTCATATAAAATACTAATTATCTTAAGAGTCATTGTTCTAATCTCTAATTACCCTTGATGGTTATTACTAGTTCTCTGGTATACTCTCCAATGTGGTTTATTAGTTTAACCACAGAAGTCCCCGCTGTCTATGGAACATAACAGGGAGGTTGAGTCTTGGTCTCCACCTGTGATAGAGAGGGAACTTGAGGGTCCATGACTTTTAGGCACGGGGAAGAGGTGCCAGCAAGTCAGACCGTATTACCAGATCATATGGACCATATCATTTATATGTAAAGGTAAAGCTTTGTATTGCGCCGTTGTCACACCTGTGCTGCGTCACAGTTCAAACAATGTTTAATTGTTTCTGATTAATGCTTTTTGTTGAAATCATATATAAAAATAAAGATATTTTTGATAAAAAAATAAATAAATAAATATATATATATATATATATATATATATATATATATATATATATATATATAATTTTTATGTACAAATAGATCCAATAACTATTTTATACATGGCATATGCACGCTGTATTTCATGTATATATATATATATATATATATATATATATATATATATATATATATATATATATATATATATATATATTTCTCCTACACACATCTCATACATAGCATTACATCCTTAATGCAATCTGTCAGTGTCATATATAAAATACAATTAGTGAGGTGATTTCAACTCATTCCCTAGTAATGTATCTCATGCTGTAACATAGAGATCACTATTGCCAGCACTTCTTAAAAATTTTCAGCTCTTGCCCATTACCAAGATGGCGGATCCGTAGTCCCGTCACAGATTTTCTCTTCCTAGTTACAATAGGCGTAGTCTAAGAAAGAAACCGGAAGTGAACGAGGAAGACGGCCTAAGTAGGCCTGAGTTATAACGAGATGCGGGGAACGTCTAGAGATGTAAGTTTGTGTGAAATAAATCAATAGATAGAAAGATTAGGGCAATATATATCTGTGTGTTGGGAGTAATATACTTATAGTATGAGTGGGGAGTAAGGAGTGTATGTAGGACTATACAGGAGCTGAGGATTATGGGACATGTAAATGAGACTATACACTAACACACAGTGATACTAGAGAGATACACACCCCTCCCCCCACACTACATATCACTCATTCCATGCAGTATATAGTTATATTCCCAGGAGAGATACAATATGTACATGGGGGCTATATATATCTATGTGTACAGAGCCTGAGGATCATGGGAAATATCTACCTGTATATAACTCTATCTATCTATCTGTCTATCTATCCCTCTGTCTATCTTTCTATCTATCTATCTGTGACTGGTTATCAGGTGCGAGTGGGATAAAGACAGGAAGAGATACCGAATATAATGACTTGGATCTAGATTACCTTAGTGACTACCGTCCAATAAATCATATTACAGGACAGAGTTATGATGTCATAGTCAGGCACATGTGCAAGGGAATCATTAGTGGAAAAAAAGACCGTCCAATGGATGCCAGGATGGATGGATGCCATGATGGATGGACAGGGTGCCCCTAGGGGAGATGGTCCTCACGTCCCCAGTTAATTTCAGATACCCTGCACTGCTATAGAGGGCGGCTCACTCTGCATGAGACTGCACCTGGCCAGGTGGAGGTCACAACTGTGATATCACTGGTAGTTCAGAGGTTAATAGTCTATTGTTTCTATGGTAGTATACGGGTTAATAATTTGATATGGCTTTGGCATCACATGAGTTATATAGTTCAGTGTGTCTGGCGTTGTAGTATTGAATGGGTTAATCCAGGCTCTCCCGTTATCCTGCCCTTTACAGCAGTCTGCCCCCAAATACTGCGCTCTCCAGTAGTCTGCCCCCCAATAATGTTCCCTCCAGCAGTCTGCCCCCAAATACCGTGCTAATAGTCTGCCCCCCAAAAATGTGCACTCCAGCAGTCTGAACCCAAATACTGCGCTCTCCAGTAGTCTGCCCCCCAATAATGTGCACTCCAGCAGTCTGCCCCCAAATACTGCACTCTCCAGTAGTCTGCCCCCCAATAATGTGCACTCCAGCAGTCTGCCCCCAAATACTGCACTCTCCAGTAGTCTGCCCCCCAATAATGTGCACTCCAGCAGTCTGCCCCCAAATACTGTGCGCTCCAGTAGTCTGACCCCCAATAATGTTCCCTCCAACAGTCTGCCACCAAAAACTGCACTCTCCAGATGTCTGCCCCCCAATAATGTGCACTCCAGCAGTCTGCCACCAAAAACTGCACTCTCCAGATGTCTGCCCCCCAATAATGTGCACTCCAGCAGTCTGCCACCAAAAACTGCGCTCTCCAGTAGTCTGACCCCCAATAATGTTCCCTCCAACAGTCTGCCACCAAAAACTGCACTCTCCAGATGTCTGCCCCCCAATAATGTGCACTCCAACAGTCTGCTCCCAAATACTGCACTCTCCTGGAGTCTGCCCCCCAATAATGTGCTCGCCAGCAGTCTGCCCCCAAATACTGCACTCTCCAGTAGTCTGCCGCCCAATAATGTTCCCTCCAGCAGTCTGCCCCCAAATACTATGCTCTCCAGTTGTCTGCCCCCCATAATGTGCACACCAGCAGTCTGCCCCCAAATACTGCACTCTCCAGTAGTCTGCCCCCCAATAATGTGCACTCCAGCAGTCTGCCCCCAAATACTGCGCTCTCCAGTAGTCTGCCCCCCAATAATGTGCACTCCAGCAGACTGCCCCAAATACTGCGCTCTCCAGTAGTCTGCCCCCAATAATGTTCCCTCCAGCAGTCTGCCCCCAAATACTGCTCTCTCCAATAGTCTGCCCCCAATAATGTTCCCTCCAACAGTCTGCCCCCAAATACCGCACTCTCCAGTAGTCTGCCCCCTAATATTCTGCACTCCAGCAGTCTGCCCCCAAATACCTCGCTCTCTAGTAGTCTGCCCCCAATAATGTTCCCTCCAGCAGTCTGCCCCCAAATACTGCACTCTCCAGTAGTCTGCCCCACAGTAATGTGCACTCCAGCATTGTGCCCCCAAATACTGGGCTCTCCCAATAGTCTGCCCCCCAATAATGTTCCCTCCAGAAGTCTGCACCCAAATACCGCACTCTCCAGTAGTCTGCCCCCTAATAATGTGCACTCCAGCAGTCTGCCCCCAAATACCTCACTCTCTAATAGTCTGCCCCCCAATAATCATCACTCCAGCAGTCTTCCCCCAAATACCGCGCTCTCTAATAGTCTGCCCCCCAATAATGTGCACTCCAGCAGTCTGCCCCCAAATACTGCGCTCTCCAATAGTCTGCCCCCCAATAATGTGCACTCCAGCAGTCTGCCCCCAAATACTGCGCTCTCCAATAGTCTGTCTCCTGAGCTCTTTTGACGGTGCGCATTTCAATATGGCGCGCTATAAACGGGGTGCCATATATATATGTATATATATGTATATATATCACATATATAGTTGTGAGCGTACGGGTCGTTGCTCACGCTTGCGGGCTCGCGAAGCTAGCCGCGGCCCTCGCGTAGCGAGCCGCGGGCCTCGCAAAGCGAGGGCGCGAGCCGCGGCCCTCGCGTAGCGAGGTCACTGGGCAAGGGCCTCAGTTGCTGGCATGGAGCGCCGAAGGCGCTCCATGCCAGCAACTGAGGCCCCTCGCGAAGCGAGGGCCTCAGTTGCTGGCGAGGTCACTGGGCACGGGCCTCAGTTGCTGGCATGGAGCGCCGAAGGCGCTCCATGTCAGCAACTGAGGCCCCTCGCGAAGCGAGGGCCTCAGTTGCTGGCGAGGTCACTGGGCAAGGGCCTCAGTTGCTGGCATGGAGCGCCGAAGGCGCTCCATGCCAGCAACTCAGGCCCCTCGCGAAGCGAGGGACTCAGTTGCTGGCGAGGTCACTGGGCAAGGGCCTCAAACCCTCGCAAACTTCACGTCGCTACTCAAAAAACACGACACACAAATTACGACACTCGCTAAATTTTACGAGGAACGCAAACAACGTACGAAACACGTTACCACACATTACGACCTCGCAAACATCGGACGCAACACGCCGACATACAAACATTTAAAACACAATACATACACACAGCACATACATTAAAACCTTACCTACACCAAGAGGGAGCACCCAGGACCTCAAAAATGCAACTTACACCTCGATTTTACTCGAAATAAAACAGTTTAGAGACTAAAAAAATATCTAAGCGAGAGAAAAAATGGCCGCCGAACAAAACGAAAACGAGGCTACAGCACTCTAAACTCGCAAAACACCACAAAACACCTACGGATATTCCGATACAGACCCTATACCACACATTACTCCGCTATTTAACGCCAATGCGGAAGTACGCGACTACGCTAACGGTTTTGGTCTCGGCGCACGCGCAGTGTTACACTGCACACATTCAGCATGCTTACACAGCACCTCCACACACTAATGCTGCAGCAACATCAACACAGATTGCCAGCTCTTCATCACAATGCTTCAAAATAGGTACACTATATTCATTTACTAATTTAGCTACCTTACAATTTCATTGCCGTCATTTTTTGACGGGCAAATTCGCTAGTCACATATATAGTTGTGAGCATACGAGTTGTTGCTAACGCTTGCGAGTTGTTGCTAAAGCCGCAGGCGCTCCTTGCCAGCAACTGCGACACTCGCAAACTTCACGTCGTAACGCAAAAAACATACGAGACACGTTACCACACATTACGACCTCTGCAAAAATCGTCCGCAACCCGCGACTTGAAAAAAATTAAAAACACAATAAATACACACAACACATACATAAAAGCTTACCTACAGCAAGAGGGAGCATCCAGGACCTCAAAAAATGAAGTTACACCTTAATTTAACTCAAAATAAAAGAGTTTAGACACTCAAAAAGAGAGAGAAAAAATGGCTGCTGAACAAAACGAAAACGAGGCTACAGCACTCTAAACAAGCAAAACACCACAAGAAACTTGCAAAACACCACAAAAAAACTACGGATATTCCGCTAAGACGCATACCACACATTACCCGCCATTTTAGAACAATGCGGAAGTACACAACTACGCTTACGGTTTGGTCTCGCGCACGCACACTATTACACTGCACACATTCATCACACTTACACAGCAGCTCCACACCACTAATGCTTCAGCAACATCAAAACAGATTGTCAGCTCTTCAACAGAATGCTTTCTGCATATATTACTTCAAAATAGGTAAAGTATATTAATTTATTAATGTATTATCTATTTCATTATTATACACCAAACAGCATTAGCTCACTTACAATTTTATTGCCATCATTTTTTGATGGGCAATTCGCTAGTATATATATAATATATAAAGAGAGAGAGAGACATGTAACAAATCCCATGTGTGACCGTCTCATGTTTTATTTGTACTGACCATAAAGACATGTAACACATCCCAGCCTGTGACCATCTCATGTTTATTCGTACAGACCATAAAGATGTGTAACAATTCCCAACGTGTGACCGTCTCATGTTTATTTGTACTGACCATAAAGACATGTAACAAATCCCAGCGTGTGACCGTCTCATGTTTATTTGTACTGACCATAAAGACATGTAACAAATCCCAGCGTGTGACCGTCTCATGTTTATTTGTACTGACCATAAAGACATGTAACAAATCTCAGCGTGTGACCGTCTCATGTTTATTTGTACAGACCATAAAGACTTGTAACAAATCTCAGCGTGTGACCGTCTCAGGTTTATTTGTAGAGACCATAAAGACGTGTAACAAATCCCAGTGTGTGACCGTCTCATGTTTATTTGTACTGACCATAAAGACGTGTAACAAATCCCAGCGTGACCGTCTCATGTTTATTTGTACTGACCATAAAGACGTGTATCAAATCCCAGAGTGTGACCGTCTCATGTTTATTTGTACAGACCATAAAGACTTGTAACAAATCTCAGCGTGTGACCGTCTCATGTTTATTTTGTAGAGACCATAAAGACGTGTAACAAATCCCAGTGTGTGATCGCCTCATGTTTATTTGTACAGACCATAAAGACGTGTAACAAATCCCAGCGTGTGACCATCTCATGTTTATTTGTACTGACAGTGACAAAGTGACACCATCACTTCTCTCAGAGTCTGACCAAGAAGAAGAGACAAATATGAGGAGTCCCCGGGAGATTAAAGAGGAGGAAATTCCTGTAAATATCAGTGACGGTGAGTAATATCTTATGGACAATTATCACTTACTTCAGTCCTTATTGAGGTTTATTTGTCCTTCATCACTAACCCAAGAAGTTTTACACACATCGCAGCTCATGACAAAGGTGATTTTATCCCCAATGACACAATATCTGGTCTTCTGTCCATACAAAGTAATAACATTTGGTTGTTTCCGGCTTTGTGGATCTTTCTACTAAAGGATTTAGATATTAATAAGACACAAACACCAGATCGATAGTAAATAATAAAAATGTGAAAGTCTATAATCTGTTCATCTATATCTGTAGGACCTTTAGATGTGAGGCCTCCAGTTGTCTCCAAGGTGGAACAAGAAGATCTGAATATAAGAGATCAGCAGCAGGTGAAGGAGGAGGAGAGTCCTGGGAGTATCAGGGAAGGTGAGGAAGTAATACAAAATAAGAACAATATTAATACATTCTCTAAAGGATCACTGACGCTCCAGAACAAGTGTATTTCACCTAAAAGAACATTAAACCTGTTTTACATTTCACAAGCTGTTTTTCTCCAGGGTTATAATTCCTGAGATATACAGCATTGTTTGTGCGGCTCCTGTATGCTAATGTGCATCTCAGTTTATTCATGTATTGCTCAGAGTGCTGGATGAGGGCGGGGGAGGGTTTCTAGGGTGTAATACTTGCTAATCATTGCTAATCTTGGTGAAGTCAGAACAGGCTCTTAACTTTCTAACAGTCCCATGCAGTATCTGTACATGAGAAATGCCCAGGGTAAGTGCCCAGGATAAATGCCCATGATAAGTGCACAGTATCAGTGCCCAGTATCAGTGCCCAGTATAAATGCCCAGGATAAATGCCCAGGATATGTGCCCATGATAAATGCCCAAGATAAATGTTACTTCCACTTTTTCATCCCACAACGTGCTGCCTCCTTATAGTCCTCCCAAGATGATCCTGTGTATGTCCCACCTTTGAGCTGCTCCTTATTGAGTTTCCTGATCTTCTTGTAGACGGGCGTAGTGATAAGAAGTAGAAATAGAAGTGCACAGGCCTGGATTTATCTGTTACTTGCCCCCCTCATGATTATGCACATTAGTAGATTTTGTGAGGAGGTAGCTTACCACAACAATCATTTAATATATGGTGGGCAAACAGTAGTACAGTATATAAATGGTACATTTGTGTTAACATATGAATGTCTAAAATGAGTTAACGTATTTCCTGCCAAGAATTCCGAGAAATGCAGTTATTACACTGCATTCTGGAACAACAATAACGCTAAAATCTATTAACTTGTAAAGGAAGTTGCTGTAAAGTAGTCCTAAACATAAGAACCGTCATTCAATTACACAAATCCCACGAGCGTTACCTGTTAAATTATTATATCTTAAATATTTGTATAAAATGATATGGCGCTTGGTACAAACATTGCTGGGTATCTGAGGAGTCAGAGAGACGCCATTTAACATTAATTCTGTAATCTGAAATGATATACTGGTCTTCTGAGGACATGAGATACACAAAACCTATGTTATGTTATATATACAGTGCCTTGCAAAAGTATTCACCCCCTTGGCATTTTTCGTGTTTTGTTGCCTCACAACCTGGAAGTAACATGGATTGTGTGAGGATTTGCAATCATTTCATTTACAGAACATGCCACAACTTGGAGGATTTTTATTATTGTGAAGCAAACAACAAATAGGACAAAATAACAGAAATGTGCATAACTATTCCCCCCCTAAAGTCAGTACTTTGTAGATAAGTCTCGATGAGCTTTGCAATATCTTACCACTGGGACTTTTTTGCCCATTCCTCCTTGCAAAACTGCTCCAGCTCCTTCAAGTTGCATGGTTTGCGCTTGTGAACAGCAATCTTTAAGTCTGACCACAGATTTCCTATTGGATTGAGGTCTGGGCTGTGACTCGGCCATTCCAACACATTTACATGTTTCCCCTTAAATCCCCCCAAGTGTTGCTTTAGCTATGTGTTTGGGGTCATTGTCCCTGCTGGAAGGTGACCCTCCATCCTAGCCTCAAATCACGCACAGAGTGGTACAGGTTCTGCTCAAGAATATCCCTGTATTTAGCACCATCCCATCTTTCCCTTAACTCTACCATTTTCCAGTCCGGCTGTTGAGATACATCCCCACAGCATGATGCTCGCCACCACCATGTTTCACTGTGGGGATGGTGCTCTTTGGGTAATGTGATGTGTTGGGTTCGCGCCAGACATAGCGTTTTCTTTGGTGGCCGAAAAGTTACATTTTAGTCTCATCAGACCAGAGCACCTTCCTCCATACATTTTGGGAGTCTCCCACATGCCTTTTCACAAACTCAAACGTGCCATTTTTTTTTTCTGAAAGTAATGGCTTTCTTCTGGCCACTCTGCCATAAAGCCCAACTCTATGGAGCGTACGGCTTATTGTCGTCCTATGTACAGATACTCCAGTCTCTGCTGTGGATCTCTGCAGCTCCTCCAGGGTTACGTTAGGTCTCTGTGCTGCCTCTCTGATTAATACCCTCCTTGTCTGGTCCGTGGAGATTTGGTGGGCGGTCGTCTCTAGGCAGGTTTGCTGTTGTGCCATGTTCTTTCCATTTGTTTATGATAGATTTGATGGTGCTCCTGGGGATCATCAAAGATTTGGATATTTGTTTATAACCTAACCCTGACTTGTACTTCTCAACAACATTGTCCCTTACTAGTTTGGAGAGTTCCTTGGTCTTCATGGCAGTGTTTGGTTAGTGGTGCCTCTTGCTTAGGTGTTGCAGCCTCTTTGGCCTTTCAAAAAAGGTATGTATATGTAATGACAGATTATGTGACCCTTAGATTACACACAGGTGGACATCATTTGACTAATTATGTGACTTCTGAAGGTAATTGGTTGCACCAGAGCCTTTTTATGGGCTTCATAAGGGGGGTGAATACATACGCACATGCCCATTTTCTGTTTTCTATATATGTATATATTTTTCTCATTTCACTTCACAACTTAGACTATTGTGTTCTGATACGCCACATAAAATTCATATTAACAAACATTGAACGTAAGGGCTGTAATGTAAGAAAATAGGTAAAAAGTCAGGGGGGTGAATACTTTTGCAAGGCACTGTATTTCAAACAGTAAAATCTTTGATATAGTTTGAAGCTTGCAGACTACCTTTGTCTGTGGTCTATGCTGGTCATAAATAATAAAACAAATACCAATATAATTATCTTCTATATATCTGTACAGGAAGTGAAGGAGGGAAGTCATTGATTTTGTCAAAGCTTCATCAAGAAGAAGAGACGGATGTGAGGAGTCACCAGGAGGTTAAGGAGGACAATCCTGTAAATATCGTTGAAGGTTAGTAACCCCGTCTTACTATGATACGTATCACATGTGTAAAACTATTTTTATAGACCCAGATGGACTATATTTGGTCCAATGAAAGTTACTGATTTTCCAAATTTATTTGAAAGCTTTTGCTGCTAAATCTATTCATTACATCAGTTTTTTTGAATGACCTGTTTGTTTTGAAGCTAGATTCTTTTTGAACAAACTTTGCCCTCCATCCCACCACTCCAAGCTCCTCCTCTACTCTTCACCAAAAAAGTATCTTGCCTCCTCCCTCTGCTCTTCACCCAATGACCTCGTTTCCCTCCTCCTCTGCTCTTCACCCAACAACCTCATTCCTCCTCCTCCTCTGCCTCTTCACCCAATGACCTTGTTCCTCCTCCTTCTTCTCTTCACCCAATAACCTTGTTCCTCCTCCTCTGCTCTTCTCTCCAGTCACCTCATCCCTCCTCCTCATCTCTTCTCCCAGTGACCTCGTTCCTCTCCTCTGCTCTTCTCCCAGTGACCTTGTTCCTCCTCCTCTGCTCTTCTCCCAGTGACCTTGTTCCTCCTCCTCCTCATGCTCTTCTCCCAGTGACCTCGTTCCTCCTCCTCTGCTCTTCTCCCAGTGACCTCGTTCCTCCTCCTCTGCTCTTCATCCAATGACCTCTTGCCTCATCCTCTGCTCTTCTTCTCCCAGTGACCTTGTTCCTCCTCCTCTGCTCTTCTGCCAGTGACCCTCTTGCTCCTCCTCTGCTCTTCACCCCAACAGTCTCTTGCCTCACTCTCTGCTCTTACACCCCAACAGTCTCTTGCCGCCTCCTTCTCTGCTCTTCACCCAACAGTCTCTTGCCGCCTCCTCCTCTGCTCTTCACCCAACAGTCTCTTGCCGCCTCCTCCTCCGCTCTTCACCCAACAGTCTCTTGCCGCCTCCTCCTCTGCTCTTTACCCAACAGTCTCTTGCCTCCTCCTCTTCTCTTCACCCAACAGTCTCTTGCCGCCTCCTCCTCTGCTCTTCACCCAACAGTCTCTTGCCGCCTCCTCTGCTCTTCACCCAACAGTCTCTTGCCTCCTCCTCTGCTCTTCACCCAACAGTCTCTTGCCGCCTCCTCTGCTCTTACCTTCTCTAGTCCTTCCCTATCTATCTTTCATGTATTTGCTCTTGTCTGTGTCCTCCCTCCCTCATGACACCCTCCACAGTAATAACAAACTCCTATCCCATCATTACCACTCAGTGTGTTCCTCCTGCTCTTTACTTCCAGGGGCCAACATCTTACTCACTTTCTCTTCTTCAAGTCCTAAAATGACAACAATAAATTACAAAATCAGTGTAACTATTTAAACAACTATTAAGTTGGACGTCCTTTCTGCTCCCCAATTCAACAGCCCTTCTCTAGTCTGCTGTTTAATTATTATTAACTAGCGACTTGCCCCCTGTCAAAAAATGACGGCCAAGTGATGTTATATCGCTTTGTCAAGTTGTATTAATTATATTAACTCATATATTTTTCGACACTTGTAATGTATTTTGATCTTGAACGACTGTATTTTTGTAAAATCGTTGATGTAATGGTTTTTTTAAAATGTAATTTGTATCTGAAGAATTGTTAACTTTAATTACATTTGAATGAATAGGAAAGCAAAAGTAAAACTGCCTTGTTGAAACGTGCGAATTTTACACATGAAGTTTAAAAATATATGAAGCAATAACCTTCAAAGTATATATTTTGAACTTGAACTTTATTTTTTATAGTAAGTTTAGAAGTTGAGAAAACATTGATATAATTTTGAACATTATAAACAGGAACATAGTGAATAACATTTCTGTAACCTAATTTTTTATTAAAAGTATTAACATTTGAATGTAAAAACAATTGACCTTTAAATTAATCAGTATTAACATGCAATTTCTATCACAATAATTGTTAACTTGAATATACATTGAATGTAGAGGAAGGCATACAGTAAAACTCTCCTTAAAACGTACGTAATTAAAGTAATTCATTACTGAGCACATAAACTGGCGATAAACATTAATGTAGTTAGTAATCTTAAGATAACAGACAATATTTACATTGTGACTTAAAAGGTGCTTGACCTCTTAACATCCACTTTGTAATCTGTTGAATGAAATAACTTGAAAATATATATTTTAAACTTGTAACATTAGAAACATTAACATAGTGACTTAACATTTTAACATAATTTTTACTAACAATGCAAGGCAAGTATTTTGTGAGGCGAATCATTCATAAACAGTACTTTCATTAATTATGACTGAATTAAACAACCAATTGTTATGTATTTTGGAATGCTTTTAAAAAATGTTGGCATCTTTAATTTGTATCCTGCAAAGTTATAGTACTTCATAGTAGACAATGTTTTTAGTAAAAATACGTCCATCTTCTAATAAATCACCTTGACTTTCATTGTTTTCAATGTAAACTTTAATAGCCTGTGGATTTTTGCACCGTGACAACGCAACGTACAATTGACCATGTGCAAAAACTGGTTCTTCCAAGTAAATACCCACAGATTTGAAAGTTTGACCTTGTGATTTATTAATGGTCATGGCAAATGCCATAATAATGGGAAATTGTCTTCTTTGAAGTATAAAAGGGAGACTACTTTCACTTGGTGCTAAATCTATTCTTGGTATGAAAACTCTCTCTCCTTTATGGGTCCCAGTTAAAATTTCAGCATCTATAAAATGGTCCTTTAATTGTTGAACAATTAATCTTGTGCCATTGCATAGGCCTTTTTTGGGGTTCATATTTCGCAGTAACATGATAATTGCACCTTTCTTTAGCTGCAAAATATGTGGTGGCATTCCAGAAGGAGTTAAAGAGTTAATGAATTCAGTTGAAAAGTTTGCCTGACTTTCATTGTCATCAGCAAGTACAGAATCAGCACTGTGATAATTTCTTTGTGGTGCATTAATTTTTTTTAAGATTTCATTATTGAGTATTAATGCATCTTTATTTTTACACGTCAGTATAACTTGGTTGGCAAGCTCAGAATATTCTTCGTTATTTATGCTCCCTTCAAATATAGCCGATATAATATCTTGTTGACAAATCATATGAGGTGGTATCTCTACAGTGTCGTCAGGTAAATGTAGTATTTTTTCTGTTCTTCCTTCTCCAATTTTAATAAGCCAATCATTGAAATCAGTTTGGCCTTCTGATCTCATATTTTGTTGCAGTTGAAGATGGGTAAAATGTTTCCATACTGTACTTGACTTTATACATGTTTCAATAATGTCTGTTCGATTTCCATGTACAACGACAGGTAATGTTTGTCTAAAATCGCCACCCAACAAAATTACCTTTCCACCAAATGGAAAAATATTATCCATGACTTCACGAAGCAAACGGTCAATACATTGGAGGGCATAGCATGACATCATTGTGGCCTCATCTATTATAATTAATTTACATTTCTTCAATTTCTTTGCTTGTAATGATGTCATGCGAATATCTGACACAGAATTTCTAAAATAGGCACTGGCAGTTTAAAGCCACTATGTACAGTTCTTCCACCTTCTAACAAAAGTGCAGCAAATTCCTAGTAGTGGCAAACGGCATTGCTTTTTGCCCTTGTGCTCGTACAGAACTCATTAATAAATTATATAGATAATTTTTTTCTGATCCGCCAGGTCAATCAAGATAGAAATAATGCTCTGTGACCATGTCATCATCTATTGCATTTTTAATGGCATTAAATGCTTGCAATTGTAACATATTTAAAGTTGCAAGTCTTTCTTCTGTTCTTTCTACTTGTAGTTTGAATGTCATAGTCTTCAAAGTTTATGTCATCTATAAGACCTGGATCAGGCAAATTAAAACTTGCACAACTTATCCATGAGTTAAAAATACTTCTTGATTTCCATTAACGCTTTTAAGTGTGCAATCGGTTCATTGTATCGTTGCATAAAGTCTTCAGCCATATTACCTTTAAATGTCTCCCACAAAGCTAATGCATTTGGAGCATTTGAGAAGATACAAATAAATGCAAATTTTTCTCTCATCTGCTGTGGCATTTGACATTGTGCTGCTTCTTCTAAACATCTTTCCCATTCTGTATCTTTAGCTAGTAAGTTTCTATGTATTGCAGCTAAATGGAAGGATTCATATACTATGTCATTAACAGTTCTTAAGTGTTCAAAACTTTGTGCTCCAGGAACATTTAAAAGTAATATTCGTAAGCAAAAACGTTCAACATCTCTTGGACTGACTGTGTAATTCTTGGGATTATTTTTATTTCCTCTGCTTTTTCTAGTCTCCATAATCCATTCACAAAAACATAGTGATATGAATTTCAATATATGAGAATTGTGTTGCTTCTGAATCTGTGGAATTTAATTCAAACCAGCAGTTAGTGTAGTGTGACGAGTTCACTTTGGGCCAATGCATTACTTCATTTCCAGCATGGAAATACACTAAATGTCTTTGTGGCAAATGTACTGCTAATCTATATACTGCATGTGATCTATCATGCATTTCAAATTTAAAAGCCGCCACATAGCTTCTGGCGCACTGACATAGTGGAGCATCTACATGAGATGCAAGTCATCATGTACTAACTCCTCTACTTTTCAGGTTTGTCTGCACTTTTATCGACTACAGTAGCTGCAATCAATAGCCTTTGTAAATATATTTGTAGCACATATTTAATGGATTTGATGGAAGTGCAGGCTTCTACATTAATGTGGGCGTTATACTTATGAGTAAATGTGGATTGTAGGGTACTACAAAGCTATTGTCAACTTTTTTGACACGAATAATGGCACTATCTCCTTCTTCTTTTATAAAGTGGATATCCATCACAATTGGCATTAGGTTTTGTCTCTATAATCTTTTGGAAAATCTTTGGAACATGATTATTTTCCATACATGGTGATTGTGGATTAAGGCTCACCACAGGGTTCCATGAATCATGCAATGAGAAACAATCTAATAAGTCTACCATATAGTTTCTGGATCTGGTAGTTCTGCAACAATGACTGCATCACTTTGTCAGAAGTATCTAATTTATCTTTTCTTGAAGTATTATGAGAAGATGTGCATGTGGAAGGCCTCTTTTTTGAAATTCAATGGTATATTACATAAGCAAGGACATTTGCCAAATAAGTGACTTATAGTGATTCACGTATTAATTCATTTAATTTAATCTTAAAAATCTGGCTATCATATCGGAAGGACTTTGGCCAGAGTAAATATTGATTAAATTTCTGGCCATTGTGGATTGCATCTAAATGTGAGAAATAAATCGGTTTTCCAAATTTGTGACAATAGCCATAGCATCATTGTATCTTTCTCTCATATGTCGAGGAGATCCTTGAAAGCGAAGATGGTAAAATGATGGCTTTGCCAGCTGCTCAAGTCTCTGCTGTAGCCGACCTAGCAACATAGTCCATGAGTCCAGAATATTGTTCTAACGTAGTTTAATCTTGTTGATATTTTATAAGTTTAAATTAATTTGCCTCAACTTGCCAAATAGAATCAATAAATCAATGGTGTGTTAGTTTCCACCACATAAAATGGATTAAATTATTCTAACTGGCAAATTTGAGCAACTTTAATTCAAGCATAGAAAACATTATTTCGATATTCTGGCTTTAGGCATTTGGGGTAACGGGGAAGGTTAATTTTGGTTGCCAACCTGCTTTCCGTGTGGGAAATAGGATGGGATATGTCATTGGATCTAAACTTTGGGACTTAGATACTTAATATTAATAATGGTTGGCTCCTAATTTCTTGGGATATATTCTAATGTCTCTTTGAAATGGTGGTTCTCCTTCATCATTGTGAAAACCATTGCAACCTCATTTGATGTTGGCAAAGTTATAACGACGTTTATCAGTAAGTCTGTCTCTTTTTAAGCACCATATTAACCTTTCGGCCATTGGTAATTGATGTCTTTGTGAATGAAGTAGTGTTCATTTTCTACTTCTGCCAATTTTTTATAAGCTTTACTGTAGGGATTGTTGTCCATAATGTTATTTAGCTCTATAAAACAGTGGGTAAGCATTTTTTATTTTCTTCCATCTGCATACGATGGTCAACAGCTTCCATTGATCTAGGACATATAGTTGAGCGAATTTTCTTTGATCTCCTTCCTCTGGATGTAAATGGAAGTGCGATGATAATTTTGTCCTTGGACTTTAAAACAGTAAGGACATGTCCTGGTACATTAGCAGCTAATGTTGCCCCCATGATGCAAAGGATATGGCACTATTGTAGGATCTTATGTTTGTCTAAAATTTTTGTAGTTTGGAAAAGTAGGTTCAGTCATAATATTTTGTAAATAAGATAGGAAATCTTCTTTCCTTTCTGGAAGTTTGAACTTGCCTTTTTGACAACAACTAATAAAATGTCCATCTCGGGTCTCTCCTGTTTAAAATAATAAGCCTCACAAAAACTGACATTGAGTAGTCATGTCCCCACAACTATGAACCTCTACTGCTAAAGACTTGAGTAAGGACAATTGCAAAGCATATAGGATTTTGCCTTTCATATTCATCAGGTGAAAGTCATATAATGTTTTCAACAACAGGTTCTAAATGTTTTGTTTTTTTTCGTTGCTTTTCTTGGTATATGTTGTATTGTTTGAGGTAAAATGTCATCTAATGTTTTCATAGAAACGGTTTAAAATGCTTTGTTTTCTTTGTTGCTTTTTTTGGTATCTCTTGTCTTTTTCTGGGCAAAAATGTCATCTGATGTTTGGAGCAACAGGTTGTAAATGCTTTATTTTTTCTTTGTAGTTTTTTTTTACATATCTTTAATTTCTGCAAGTGACAGTCTTTTGCTTGCAATTCTTTTGCGTTCTTTTTCTCTTCGAATTTCTTTCTCCTCCGGTGTCTGCTGGGCGGCCCATCTCTCTTGTCTTTCTCTAGTTTGACGTCTTTTCTTCTCTTCTTTGGTCTCGTTATCAGCCATATTAATCTGTAAAGGAAAAAAACTAAATGTAATTGTGTATATTTAAATTTGTAATTCCTGTTAAAGATTCTTGTGCACAATTGGTGAAATAAAAGGCAAATCATGAATGTATCATTTATATTTAGTTAAATTTATAATTCCTGTCCTCACTGGGTAAGAATTTGGCCAATGGAATACTGCTGTAAATAAGCATGTAACATATTTATTTAAAATAATGGTTTTATTTATTAAAAACGTTGTTTGTGGATAGATATTTACCACTGCAAAACTTCTTTGGTGAAAAAAAAAGTGATGTGGTTATTGAGCTATGTATTGCATAGTAGCAATTTAAATAAAATAAGGGAGATAGTAAATTAATTATTTTATTTTTCTGTTGACACGGATGCAACTGAAAGCAGTTTCTTTAGTTTTATACTTTAGTACTTATTATACTTTACCTTGGTTGAAGTGTGATTTAAATCCGAATGTTTGTTGGTCCTCGGTTCAAAATCGTTGTCCAATGGTGTGGTCCTCTGTTGGAAGTCCTCGTCCGATGGTGTGGTCCTGTGGCGATATCCCCCGTCCGATATTGTGGTCCTGTGGCGATATCTCTCGTCCGATGTTGTGGTCCGTTGGTGAAACTCCTCGTCCGATGGTCTGGTCCTGTGTTGAAATTCCTCGTCTGCTGGTCTGGTCCTGTGTTGAAATTCCTCGTCTGCTGGTCTGGTCCGAGTCCTCGTCCGATGGTCCGGTCCTGTGGAAAAAGTCCTCGTCCGATTGTCTTCACTTAGTATCTGTTGTAATGTAAAATAAAAATGTTGTTTGAGTGAAATGTCTTTTAAATAATTTAAAAATGTATTAATTTGACTGTATTGTATGAGTTATGGTTATTTTTTTCTATCTTTGTTTTTTTTTACTTTCTGTACAATCCGACAACTTTTGTTATTCTTATTGAAGGTTCTTAGTAAGGCTTGTGGGTTGTGATATATTAAATAAGATGTGTTTATGTTATTTTTTGTACAATCCTGTTTTGTGCACACCACTTGTGGTATAGTTATTTAACCTTTATTGGGATGGTTATAGTTAGTGAAACATGAAATAATATAATTAATGTAGTTTGCTATGTGTTTTGTTAGTTTTGACAATCCTGTTTGGTGCGCATCACTTGTGCAAAACTTATTTCTTCTTGATTGTACAGGTTATAGGTTGTTAAACATTAAAGAAAATGTTAATATAGTTTGCTATGAGTTTGTGTGATTTTTTGTACAATGCTATTAGGTGCACAACACTTTTGTTATTCTTATTTTTGCTTCTTTGTAAGGCTTATAGGTTGTTAAACATTGAATAAGAAATTCTGTTTTGTGTGTAGCAGTTTGTGTGTAATTCAATTGCGATTTGGCTAATTGAATCGTGCCCTAAATAAGCACATAGCATATTTTTTTAAATAAGTTTTTAGTCATTGAAAAACTTTATTTTTGATATTTTTTTAGTAACTAAAAACTTATTTTAAAGAAATTGTTATGTTGTTATTTAGAGCCCTATTCAATTGGGCAAATTGCAATTGAATGAGGGCCTTTGTGTGTACCATATGTTGCATATTTTGGCCCTCATTCAATTGCATTTTTTACAATGTAATAGTACTCTAAGGCCGTAATTGAATTGCAATGTAGAAATTTGAATAGGGTTGTAAAGAAGCACATCACATATATTTGTTAAAATAGAATAAGGGCCTAAAAGTTCTTATTTATAGCCATATTTAATTTTCCAAAATAGCAATTGAATGAGGGCCTTTGGTTACTGCATTTGTTATATTGTGAGCTCCTCATTCAATTGTGTTTTGTCCAATGGAATAGAGCTCAATATCAGCACAGAGCATATTTTTTTACGGAATTTTGTATTTAGTGAGCTTGCCCCTTATTCAATTGTGATTTGGCCAATTGAATAGGGCTCTAAATAAGCACATAACATATTTTTTTAAAGAAGTTTTTAGTTAGTAAGCATCTATCCAAAAGCAAGGTTTTCACTAACTAAAAACTTATTTTAAAAAAATATGTTATGTGCTTATTTAGACCCCTATTCAATTGGCCAAATCACAATTGAATGAGGGCCCTTGTATTTAAAAGCAACGTGTTCACAAAAGAAAAATTTCCTTTAAAAAATATGCTCTGTGCTTATATAGAGCCCTATTGAAATGGGCAAATCACATTTGAGTGAGGCCCTTGGCCATTAAAGATATATAGGTCCTCATTGAATTGCAATTTTGCCAATTGAAGAGGGCTCTATATAATCACATAACATATTTATTGAGCAAAGTTTTTAGTTATTGAAAACCTTGATTGTGGTTAGAAGTTCAGTAACTAAAAAGTTCTGTATCAAAAATATGTTATGTGCTTATATAGAGCCCTATTCAATTGAGGAAGTCGCAATTGAATAAGGCTCATGGTTCTTTCTTGTTTATACTTAATACTTTACTTTGATTGAAGTTTTGAATGACAGACGGTCCCCTCCTGCCAATCTTAATCCGCTGGTCTTCTTGTAGTGTCTGTTTGAAAAATAAAGTGAAATAGTTATTTTTATATTTATAATTTTTCATCTAGCAAAGCATGGCCTTTTGAGCATGTAATGTCTTGTTGTATCTTACCTCTTCTTCTTTGCTGGTGTTCTTTAAAAGGGATTGTGCTTCACAGTGCACGGTGCAAATTGTTGAGAGACGCTGTTGATGCAGAGTCTGTTTGAATATTCAAAGAAATAGAAAGATTCAGCTTTATATGATCTATTGAATTGCAGAAAAGGAATGTAATTTAAATATAGTTGTGTAATTTTTTTCAATTAACCTTATTTTTTGTTGGGGGCTACACACATATGTCACATACATGAAGCACATTCCATAGTTTAATGTAATTATTTTGTGTACGTGTGACATATCAGTATACATGACTCATATTTAAATGGTTAAATTAACCTTATATTTTTTTTTTCCAACACACATAAATGTGTGTGTGGGAGATGTAACTATAGATGATACACATATATGTGCGTGTGACATATCAGTATACATGACATATAATGTCATTTAAATGTAGTTGTTTACTGATTTTGTTTTAAGCTAATTTTGTTGCAGTGGCAATACACATAAATGTGCGTGTGACATGTCACTATACATTATACACATATATGTGCGTGTCACATGTCATTATACATTATACACATATATGTCCGTGTCACATGTCACTATGAAGGGGCAGTACACATAAATGTGTGTGTCACATGTCAATATACATGATACACATATATGTCCGTGTCACATGTCACTATACATTATAGACATATATGTGCGTGTCAGATGTCACTATACATTATAGACATATATGTGCGTGTCAGATGTCACTATACATTATAGACATATATGTGCGTGTCGTCACTATACATAAACCTCTGTTTAATATTGAATTATGTTTTTTTGTTGTTTTGTTAAATGAACCGTATTTTTTTTTGGAGCCTATACACATAAATGTGCCATATATGTCACTACATAAATCCTATTTTTTTATTTTATTTGTTTGACCTGTCCTGATAATAAAATGTAATATATATAGCTTACCTCTCAGTTGTAATTTGCACAATGCAAAGTAGTAAATTAGTAAAGAATTGTCTTCTCAAGTAAAAGCAGCAGTTATGTCTGAAGTCACTCCGTTCATCACCTGAGGAGAAATGTATTTTTTTTGTGTGAAATAGGCAGTATTTATAAACTTGTAGAAAGTTCTGGAAAGTGAGACCGTTAGAACGCAATACGCATGCGCTATTTGCGTTCCAGCTTACAATTTGCGTTCCATCCGCCATTTTCTGCGTATTACTGTTCAAAATGGTGTTTAATATGATTGTGATACGTTCCGCATAGTATGTGTTTCATTATTGCGAGTAAGTGTAGTGTAGTTACGTCTGAAGCCTCGTTTTCGTTTTGTTCGTCGGCCATTTTTTCTGTCGCTTAGCGATGGTATTAGTGTCTAAAGTGTTTTATTTTGATTTAAATGTAGGTGTAACTTGTTTTTTTGAGGTGCTGGCTGGTTCCTCTTGCTGTAGGTAAGCTTTTTATGTGTTTGTTGTGTGTCTTTCTTAAGTTTTAAATGTTTGTATGTCGGCGTGTTGCGTCCGATGTTTGCAAAGTCGTAATGTGGTAACGTGTCTCGTATGGTGTTTGCGTGTGTAGCCTCGTTTTCGTTTTATTCATCGGCCATTTTTTGTGTCGCTTAACAAACTATTTAGTGTCTAAACTCTTTTATTTGAGTGCAATTAAGTTGTAAGTTGCATTTTTGAGGTCCTGGGTGCTTCCTGTTTGTGTAGGTAAGGTTTTTATGTATGTGCTGTGTGTATGTATTGTGTTTTTAATTTTGTAATGTTCGCGAGTTGCGTCCGAGTGTTGCGAGGCCGTAATGTGTGTGAACGTGTGTCGTATGTTATTTGCGAGTGTCGTAATGGTGTGAACGTGTGTCGTATGTTGTTTGCGAGTGTCGTAATGTGTTGCGACGTGAACTTTTTTTGAAATTTTGCAAGGGTCGCAGTTTTTTTTTACTTTTATTTTTATTATTATTTTTTAATAGTATTATAATACCTACCTTGTTTTTTAGTGTATACTATAATACTGCCACTTACTGCAATTGTCAGAGAACTAGGAGGAGGATGATGGAGGGAGGAGGATGATAAGGGGGGGAAGAGACACAGCGGAGGATGATGAGGGAGGGGGGAGGATGATGAGGGAGGGGGGAAAAGACACAGGGAGGATGATGAGGGAGGGGGAAAGAGACACAGTGAAGGATGAGGGAGGAGGGAAAGAGACACAGAGAAGGATGATGAGGGAGGGGGGGGGGAGGATGAGAGAGGGGAACAGAGACACAGTGGAGGATGATGAGGGAGGAGGAAAGAGACACGGAGGATGATGAGGGAGGGGGGAGGATGATGAGGGAGGGGGGGAAAAGACAAAGGGGAGGATGATGAGGGAGGGGGAGGATGATGAGGGAGGGGGAAAGAGACACGGGAGGATAATGAGGGAGGGGGGGAGGATGATGATAAGGGGGGATAAGACACAGGGGAGGATGATGAGGGAGGGGGAGGATGATGAGAAAGGGGGAAAGAGACACGGGAGGATGATGATGGAGGGGGGAAAAGACACAGGGGAGGATGATTATGGAGGGGGAAGAGACACAGGGGGGGTTATGAGGGAGGGGGAAAGAGACACAGGGGAGGATGATGATGGAGGGGGGAAGAGACACAGGGGAGGATGATGAGGGAGGGGGAAAGAGACACAGTGGGAGGATGATGAGGGAGGAGGGAAAGAGACACAGGGGAGGATGATGAGGGAGGAAGAAAGAGACACAGGGGAGGATTATGAGGGAGGGGAGGATGATGAGAGAGGGGAAAAGAGACACGGGAGGATAATGAGGGAGGGGGGAGGATGATGATAAGGGGGGGATAAGACACAGGGGAGGATTATGAGAAAGGGGGAAAGAGACACGGAGGATGATGAGGGAGGGGGGAAAAGACACAGGGGAGGATGATGGAGGGGGGAAGAGACACAGGGGAGGATGATGAGGGAGGGGGAAAGAGACACAGTGGAGGATGATGAGGGAGGAGGGAAAGAGACACAGGGGAGGATGATGAGGGAGGGGGAAGGATGATGAGGGAGGCGGGAGGATGATGAGGAAGGGGGAAAGAGATGAGGGAGGGGGAAAGAGAAACGGGAGGATGATGAGTGAGGGGGGAGGATGATGATAAGGGGGGGGGGAGACACAGGGGAGGATGATGAGGGAGGGGGAGGATGATGAGGGAGGGGGAAAGAGAAACGGGAGGATGATGAGTGAGGGGGGAGGATGATGATAAGGGGGGGGGAGACACAGGGAGGATGATGAGGGGAGGGGGAGGATGATGAGGGAGGGGGAAAGAGACACGGGAGGATGATGAGGGGGGGAGGATGATGATAAGGGGGGGAAGAGACACAGGGAGGATGATGAGGGAGGGGGGAGGATGATGAGAAGGGGGGGAAGAGACACAGGGGAGGACGATGAGGGATGGGGGAGGATGATGAGGGAGGGGGAAAGAGACACGGGAGGATGATGAAGGAGGGGGAAGAGACACAGGGGAGGATGATGAGGGAGGGGGAAAAGAGACACAGGGGAGGATGATGAGGGAGGGGGGAAACAGACCCAGGGTGAGGATGATGAGGGAGGAGAGCATGATAAGGGGGGAGAGACACAGTGGAGGATGATGAGGGAGGGGGGAGGATGATGATGGAGGGGGAAAGAGACACAGGGGAGGGTGATGAGGGGAGGGGGAGGATGATGTAAGAGGGGGGAAGAGACACAGGGGAGGATGATTAGGGAGGTGGAAAGAGAACTAGGAGGAGGATGATGGAGGGGGGAAGAGACACAGGGGAGGATGATGAGGGAGGGGGGAGGATGATGAGGGAGGGGGGAAAGAGACACAGGAGGATGATGAGGGAGGGGGAAAGAGACACAGTGAAGGATGAGGGAGGAGGGAAAGAGACACAGAGAAGGATGAGGAGGAGGGGGGGGGAGGATGAGAGTGGGGAACAGAGACACAGTGGAGGATGATGAGGGAGGAGGAAAGAGACACGGGAGGATGATGAAGGAGGGGGGAGGATGATGATAAGGGGGGGAAGAGACAAAGGGGAGGATGATGAGGGAGGGGGGAGGATGATGAGGAAGGGGGAAAGAGACAGGGAGGATGATGAAGGAGGGGGGAAGAGACACAGGGAGGATGATGATGGAGGGGGAAGAGACACAGGGGAGGATGATGAGGGAGGGGGAAAGAGACACAGTGGAGGATGATGAGGGAGGAGGGAAAGAGACACAGGGGAGGATGATGAGGGAGGGGGGAGGATGATGAGGGAGGGGGGAGGATGATAAGGAAGGGGGAAAGAGATGAGGGGGGGAAGAGACACGGGGAGGATGATGAGGGAGGGGGGAGGATGATGATAAGGGGGGAGGAGACACAGGGGAGGATGATGAGGGAAGGGGGAGGATGATGAGGGAGGGGGAAAGAGACACGGGAGGATGATGAGGGAGGGGGGAGGATGATGATAAGGGGGGGAAGAAACACAGGGGAGGATGATGAGGGAGGGGGGTGGATGAGGAGGGAGGGGAAAGAGACACAGGAGGATGATGAAGGAGGGGGGAAGAGACACAGGGAGGATGATGATGGAGGGGGGAAAGACACAGGGGAGGATGATGAGGGAGGGGGAAAGAGACACAGGAGAGGGTGACGAGGGAGGGGGAGGATGATGTGGGAGGGGGCAAGAGACACAGGGGAGGATGATGAGGGAGGTGTGAAAGAGAACTGGAGATGATGATGGAGGGGGGAGGATGATAAGGGGGGGGAAGAGACACAGCGGAGGATGATGAGGGAGGGGGGAGGATGATGAGGGAGGGGGAAAAGACACAGGGGAGGATGATGAGGGTGGGGGAAAGAGACACAGTGGAGATGAAGAGGGAGGAGGAAAGAGACACAGGGGAGGATTATGAGGGAGGATGATGAGAGAGGGGAAAAGAGACACGGGAGGATAATGAGGGAGGGAGGAGGATGATGATAAGGGGGGATAAGACACAGGGGAGGATGATGAGGGAGGGGGAGGATGATGAGAAAGGGGGAAAGAGACACCGGAGGATGATGAAGGAGGGGGGAAGAGACACAGGGGAGGATGATTATGGAGGGGGGAAGAGACACAGGGGAGGATGATGAGGGAGGGGGAAAGAGACACAGTGGAGGATGATGAGGGAGGAGGGAGGATGATGATAAGGGGGATAACACAGGGGAGGATGATGAGGAGGGGGGAGGATGATGAGAAAGGGGAAAAGACACCGGAGGATGATGAAGGAGGGGGGAAGAGACACAGGGAGGATGATGATGGAGGGGGAAGAGAGACACAGGGGAGGTTATGAGGATTGAGGGGGAAAGAGACACAGGGGAGGATGATGATGGAGGGGGGAAGAGACACAGGGGAGGATGATGAGGGGAGGGGGAAAGAGACACAGGGGAGGATGATGAGAGAGGAGGAGGATGATGAGAGAGGGGAAAAGATACACGGAGGATAATGAGGGAGGGGGAGGATGATGATAAGGGGGGGATAAGACACAGGGGAGGATGATGAGAAAGGGGGAAAGAGACACGGGAGGATGATGAAGGAGGGGGAAAAGACACAGGGGAGGATGATGATGGAGGGGGAAGAGACACAGGGGAGGATGATGAGGGAGGGGAAAGAGACACAGGGGAGGATGATGAGGAGGAGGGAAAGAGACACAGGGGAGGATGATGAGGGAGGCGGGAGGATGATGAGGAAGGGGGAAAGAGATGAGGGAGGGGGAAAGAGAAAACGGAGGATGATGAGGGAGGGGGAATGAAGATAAGGGGGGGAAGAGACACAGGGGCGGATGATGAGGGAGGGGGAGGATGATGAGAAGGGGGGAAGAGACACAGGGGAGACGATGAGGGATGGGGAGATGATGAGGGAGGGGAAAGAGACACGGGAGGATGATGAAGGAAGGGGGAAGAGACACAGGGGAGGATGAGAGGGAGGGAAAAGAGACACAGGGAGGATGGATGAGGGAGGGGGGAAGAGACACGGAGGATGATGAAGGAGGGGGTAAGAGACACAGGGAGGATGATGAGGGAGGGGAAAAGAGACACAGGGGAGGATGATGATGGGAGGGGGGAAACAGACCCAGGGTGAGGATGATGAGGGAGGGGAGCATGATAAGGGGGGGAGAGACACAGGGGAGGATGATGAGGGAGGGGTAGGATGATGAGGGAGGGGGAAAGAGACACGGGAGGGTGATGAGGGAGGGGGAGGATGATGTGGGAGGGGGGAAGAGACACAGGGGAGGATGATTATGAGGAGGTGGAAAGAGAACTAGGAGGAGGATGATGGAGGGAGGAGGATGATAAGGGGGGGAAGAGACACAGCGGAGGATGATGAGGAGGGGAGGATGATGAGGGAGGGGAAAAGACACAGGGGAGGAATGATGAGGAGGGGAAAGAGACACAGTGAAGGATGAGGGAGGAGTGGAAAGAGACACAGAGAAGGATGATTAGTAGGAGGGGGGAGGAGGATAGAGGGGAAAAGAGACACAGTGGAGGATGATGAGGGAGGAGGAAAGAGACACGGGAGGATGATGAAGGAGGGGAGGATGATGATAAGGGGGGAAGAGACACAGGGGAGGATGATGATGGAGGGGGGAGGATGATGAGAAAGGGGAAAGAGACAGGGGAGGATGATGAGAGGAGGGGGGAAGAGACACAGGGGAGGATGATGATGGAGGGGGGAAGGAACACAGGGGAGGATGATGAGGGAGGGGGAAAGAGACACAGTGGAGG
>JAPZIH010000824.1:0-163640 GCA_027410445.1 Discoglossus pictus
TGTTCCCCTACCCTATCTTCGATATGTTCCCCTTATCTTCCCCATGTCCCCCTATCCATATCTTCCCCATGTTCCATCATCCCTATCTTCCCCATGTTCCCCTATCTTCCCCATGTCCCCCTATGTTCCTCATGTTCCCCTATCCCTATCTTCCTCATGTTTCCCTATCCCCATCATCCCCATGTTCCCCTATCCCTATCTTCGCCATGTTCCCCTATCTTCCCGATGTCACCCTATGCCTATCTTCCCCATCTTTCCCTATCCCTATCTTCCCCATGTTTCCCTATCTTCCCCATTTTCCCTATCCCTATCTTCCCCATGTTCCCCTATAACTATCTTTCCAATGTTCCCCTATCCCTTTCTTCCCTCATGTTTCCCTATCTTCCCAATTTTCCTCTATCTTCCCCATGTTCCCCTATCTTCCCCATGTTCCCCTATCACTATCTTCCCCATGTTCCCCTATCTTCCCCATGTTCCCCTATGCCTATCTTCCACATGTTTCCCTATCCCTATCTTCCCCATGTTCCCCTATCTTCCTCATGTTCCCCTATCCCTATCTTCCCCATGTTCCCCTATCTTCCCCATGTTCCCCTATCCCTATCTTCCCCATGTTCCCCTATCTTCCCCATGTTCCCCTATCACTATCTTCCCCATGTTCCCCTATCTTCCCCATGTTCCCCTATGCCTATCTTCCACATGTTTCCCTATCCCTATCTTCCCCATGTTCCCCTATCTTCCTCATATTCCCCTATCCCTATCTTCCCCATGTTCCCCTATCTTCCCCATGTTTCCCTACCATATCTTCGACATGTTCCCCTTATCTTCCCCATGTTCCGCTATCCATATCTACCGCATGTTCCATTATCACTATCTTCCCCATGTTCCACTATCTTCCCCATGTTCCCCTATCTTCCCCATGTTCCCCTACCCTATCTTCGATATGTTCCCCTTATCTTCCCCATGTTCCCCTATCCATATCTTCCCCATATTCCATTATCCCTATCTTCACCATGTTCCCCTATCTTCCCCATGTTCCCCTATGTTCCTCATGTTCCGTTATCCCTATCTTACCCATGTTCCCCTATCTTCCTCATGTTTCCCTATCCATATCAACCCCATGTTCCCCTACACTATCTTCCCCATGTTCCCCTATCTTTCCCATGTTCCCCTTTAATTATCTTCCCCATGTTCCCCTATCTTCCCCATGATCCCCTATCTTCCCCATGTTCCCCTATCCCTATCTTCCCCATGTTTCCCTATCCCCACCTACCCCATAATCCCCTATCTTTATCATGTTCCCATATGTGCCCCTATCTTCCCCATGTTCCCCTATCTTCTCCATGTTCCCCTATCTTCCCCGTGTTCCCCTATCTTTCCCATGTTCCCCTGTCATTATCTTCCCCATGTTCCCTTATCCCTATCTTCCCCATGTTCCACTCTCTTCTCTATGTTCCACTATCCCTATCTTCCCAGTGTTTCCCTATCCCTATCTTCCCCATGTTCCCCTATCTTCCCCAAGTTCCCCTATCCCTATCTTCCCCATGTTCCCCTATCCCTATCTTCCCCATGTTCCCCTATCTTTATCTTCCCCATGTTCCCCTATCCCTATCTTCCCCATGTTGCCCTATCTTCCCTGTGTTCCCCTATTCCTATATTCCCCATGTTCCCCTATCCCTATCTTCCCCATGTTGCCCTATCTTCCCTGTGTTCCCCTATTCCTATATTCCCCATGTTCCCCTATCCCTATCTTCCCCATGTTCCCCTATCCCTATATTCCCCATTTTTCCCTATCCTTATCTTCCCCATGTCTCCCTAATCCTATCTTCCCTATGTTCCCCTATACCTATCTTCCCCATTTTCCTCAATCCCTATCTTCCCCATGTTTCCCTATCTTCCCCAAGTTTCCACTCTCCCTATATTCCCCATGTTCCCCTATCCCTATCTTCCCCATGTTTCCCTATCCCTAACTTCCCTATGTTTCCCTATCTTCCCCATGTTCCCCTATCCCTTTCTTCCCTATCTTCCCCATGTTCCCCTATCCCGATCATCCCCATGTTCCCCTATCTTCCCCATGTTCCCCTATCCCTTTCTTCCCTATCTTCCCCATGTTCCCCTATCCCGATCATCCCCATGTTCCCCTATCTTCTCCATGTTCCCCTATCCCTATCTTCCCCATGTTCCCCTATCCCTATCTTCCCCATGTTCCGCTATCTTGCCTGTGTTCCCCAAACTTCCCCATGTTCCAATATCTTCCCCATGTTCCGTTATTCCTATCTTCCCCATGTTCCCCTATCTTCCCCATTTTCCCCTATCTTCCCCGTATTCCCCTATCTTCCCCGTATTCCCCTATCTTCCCCATGTTCCCCTATCTTCCCGATGTCACCCTATGCCTATCATCCCCATCTTTCCCTATCCCTATCTTCCCCATGTTTCCCTATCCCTATCTTCCCCATGTTCCCCTATCCCTATCTTCCCCATTTTCCCTATCCTTACCTTCCCCATGTTCCTCTATAACTATCTTTCCGATGTTCCCCTATCCCTTTCTTCCCTCATGTTTCCCTATCTTCCCAATTTTGCTCTATCTTCCCCATGTTCCCCTATCTTCCTCATGTTCCCCTATCCCTATCTTCCCCATGTTCCCCTATCTTCCCCATGTTCCCCTACCCTATCTTCGACATGTTCCCCTTATCTTCCCATGTCCCGCTATCCATATCTTCCCCATGTTCCATTATCACTATCTTTCCCATGTTCCCCTATCTTCCTCATGTTCCCCTATCCCTATCTTACCAATGCTCCCTTTCTTCCCGATGTTCCCCTACCCTATCTTCGATATGTTCCCCTTATCTTCCCCATGTCCCCCTATCCATATCTTCCCCATGTTCCATCATCCCTATCTTCCCCATGTTCCCCTATCTTCCCCATGTCCCCCTATGTTCCTCATGTTCCCCTATCCCTATCTTCCTCATGTTTCCCTATCCCCATCATCCCCATGTTCCCCTATCCCTATCTTCGCCATGTTCCCCTATCTTCCCGATGTCACCCTATGCCTATCTTCCCCATCTTTCCCTATCCCTATCTTCCCCATGTTTCCCTATCTTCCCCATTTTCCCTATCCCTATCTTCCCCATGTTCCCCTATAACTATCTTTCCAATGTTCCCCTATCCCTTTCTTCCCTCATGTTTCCCTATCTTCCCAATTTTCCTCTATCTTCCCCATGTTCCCCTATCTTCCCCATGTTCCCCTATCACTATCTTCCCCATGTTCCCCTATCTTCCCCATGTTCCCCTATGCCTATCTTCCACATGTTTCCCTATCCCTATCTTCCCCATGTTCCCCTATCTTCCTCATGTTCCCCTATCCCTATCTTCCCCATGTTCCCCTATCTTCCTCATGTTCCCCTATCCCTATCTTCCCCATGTTCCCCTATCTTCCCCATGTTCCCCTATCACTATCTTCCCCATGTTCCCCTATCTTCCCCATGTTCCCCTATGCCTATCTTCCACATGTTTCCCTATCCCTATCTTCCCCATGTTCCCCTATCTTCCTCATATTCCCCTATCCCTATCTTCCCCATGTTCCCCTATCTTCCCCATGTTTCCCTACCATATCTTCGACATGTTCCCCTTATCTTCCCCATGTTTCGCTATCCATATCTACCGCATGTTCCATTATCACTATCTTCCCCATGTTCCACTATCTTCCCCATGTTCCCCTATCTTCCCCATGTTCCCCTACCCTATCTTCGATATGTTCCCCTTATCTTCCCCATGTTCCCCTATCCATATCTTCCCCATATTCCATTATCCCTATCTTCACCATGTTCCCCTATCTTCCCCATGTTCCCCTATGTTCCTCATGTTCCGTTATCCCTATCTTACCCATGTTCCCCTATCTTCCTCATGTTTCCCTATCCATATCAACCCCATGTTCCCCTACACTATCTTCCCCATGTTCCCCTATCTTTCCCATGTTCCCCTTTAATTATCTTCCCCATGTTCCCCTATCTTCCCCATGATCCCCTATCTTCCCCATGTTCCCCTATCCCTATCTTCCCCATGTTTCCCTATCCCCACCTTCCCCATAATCCCCTATCTTTATCATGTTCCCATATGTGCCCCTATCTTCCCCATGTTCCCCTATCTTCTCCATGTTCCCCTATCTTCCCCGTGTTCCCCTATCTTTCCCATGTTCCCCTGTCATTATCTTCCCCATGTTCCCTTTTCCCTATCTTCCCCATGTTCCACTCTCTTCTCTATGTTCCACTATCCCTATCTTCCCAGTGTTTCCCTACCCTATCTTCCCCATGTTCCCCTATCTTCCCCAAGTTCCCCTATCCCTATCTTCCCCATGTTCCCCTATCCCTATCTTCCCCATGTTCCCCTATCTTTATCTTCCCCATGTTCCCCTATCCCTATCTTCCCCATGTTGCCCTATCTTCCCTGTGTTCCCCTATTCCTATATTCCCCATGTTCCCCTATCCCTATCTTCCCCATGTTGCCCTATCTTCCCTGTGTTCCCCTATTCCTATATTCCCCATGTTCCCCTATCCCTATCTTCCCCATGTTCCCCTAACCCTATCTTCCCCATGTTCCCCTATCCATATCTTCCCCATGTTCCCCTATCCCTATCTTCCCCATGTTGCCCTATCTTCCCTGTGTTCCCCTATTCCTATATTCCCCATGTTCCCCTATCCCTATCTTCCCCATGTTCCCCTAACCCTATCTTCCCCATGTTCCCCTATCCATATCTTCCCCATGTTCCCATATCCCTATCTTCCCCATGTTGCCCTATCTTCCCTGTGTTCCCCTATTCCTATATTCCCCATGTTCCCCTATCCCTATCTTCCCCATGTTCCCCTAACCCTATCTTCCCCATGTTCCCCTATCCATATCTTCCCCATGTTCCCCTATCTTCCCGATGTCACCCTATGCCTATCATCCCCATCTTTCCCTATCCCTATCTTCCCCATGTTTCCCTATCCCTATCTTCCCCATGTTCCCCTATCCCTATCTTCCCCATTTTCCCTATCCTTACCTTCCCCATGTTCCTCTATAACTATCTTTCCGATGTTCCCCTATCCCTTTCTTCCCTCATGTTTCCCTATCTTCCCAATTTTGCTCTATCTTCCCCATGTTCCCCTATCTTCCTCATGTTCCCCTATCCCTATCTTCCCCATGTTCCCCTATCTTCCCCATGTTCCCCTACCCTATCTTCGACATGTTCCCCTTATCTTCCCATGTCCCGCTATCCATATCTTCCCCATGTTCCATTATCACTATCTTTCCCATGTTCCCCTATCTTCCTCATGTTCCCCTATCCCTATCTTACCAATGCTCCCTTTCTTCCCCATGTTCCCCTACCCTATCTTCGATATGTTCCCCTTATCTTCCCCATGTCCCCCTATCCATATCTTCCCCATGTTCCATCATCCCTATCTTCCCCATGTTCCCCTATCTTCCCCATGTCCCCCTATGTTCCTCATGTTCCCCTATCCCTATCTTCCTCATGTTTCCCTATCCCCATCATCCCCATGTTCCCCTATCCCTATCTTCGCCATGTTCCCCTATCTTCCCGATGTCACCCTATGCCTATCTTCCCCATCTTTCCCTATCCCTATCTTCCCCATGTTTCCCTATTTTCCCCATTTTCCCTATCCCTATCTTCCCCATGTTCCCCTATAACTATCTTTCCAATGTTCCCCTATCCCTTTCTTCCCTCATGTTTCCCTATCTTCCCAATTTTCCTCTATCTTCCCCATGTTCCCCTATCTTCCCCATGTTCCCCTATCACTATCTTCCGCATGTTCCCCTATCTTCCCCATGTTCCCCTATGCCTATCTTCCACATGTTTCCCTATCCCTATCTTCCCCATGTTCCCCTATCTTCCTCATGTTCCCCTATCCCTATCTTCACCATGTTCCCCTATCTTCCTCATGTTCCCCTATCCCTATCTTCCCCATGTTCCCCTATCTTCCCCATGTTCCCCTATCACTATCTTCCCCATGTTCCCCTATCTTCCCCATGTTCCCCTATGCCTATCTTCCACATGTTTCCCTATCCCTATCTTCCCCATGTTCCCCTATCTTCCTCATATTCCCCTATCCCTATCTTCCCCATGTTCCCCTATCTTCCCCATGTTTCCCTACCATATCTTCGACATGTTCCCCTTATCTTCCCCATGTTCCGCTATCCATATCTACCCCATGTTCCATTATCACTATCTTCCCCATGTTCCCCTATCTTCCCCATGTTCCCCTATCTTCCCCATGTTCCCCTACCCTATCTTCGATATTTTCCCCTTATCTTCCCCATGTTCCCCTATCCATATCTTCCCCATATTCCATTATCCCTATCTTCACCATGTTCCCCTATCTTCCCCATGTTCCCCTATGTTCCTCATGTTCCGCTATCCCTATCTTACCCATGTTCCCCTATCTTCCTCATGTTTCCCTATCCATATCAACCCCATGTTCCCCTACACTATCTTCCCCATGTTCCCCTATCTTTCCCATGTTCCCCTATAATTATCTTCCCCATGTTCCCCTATCCCTATCTTCCCCATGTTCCCCTATCTTCCCCATGTTCCCCTATCTTCCCCATGTTCCCCTATCCCTATCTTCCCCATGTTTCCCTATCCCCACCTTCCCCATAATCCCCTATCTTTATCATGTTCCCATATGTGCCCCTATCTTCCCCATGTTCCCCTATCTTCTCCATGTTCCCCTATCTTCCCCGTGTTCCCCTATCTTTCCCATGTTCCCCTGTCATTATCTTCCCCATGTTCCCTTATCCCTATCTTCCCCATGTTCCACTCTCTTCTCTATGTTCCACTATCCCTATCTTCCCAGTGTTTCCCTATCCCTATCTTCCCCATGTTCCCCTATCTTCCCCAAGTTCCCCTATCCCTATCTTCCCCATGTTCCCCTATCCCTATCTTCCCCATGTTCCCCTATCTCTATCTTCCCCATGTTCCCCTATCCCTATCTTCCCCATGTTGCCCTATCTTCCCTGTGTTCCCCTATTCCTATATTCCCCATGTTCCCCTATCCCTATCTTCCCCATGTTCCCCTTATCTTCCCCATGTTCCCCTACCCTATCTTTGACATGTTCCCCTTATCTTCCCCATGTTCCCCTATCCATATCTTCCCCATGTTCCATTATCCCTATCTTCCCCATGTTCCCCTATCTTCCCCATGTTCCCCTATGTTCCTCATGTTCCCCTATCCCTATCTTACCCATGTTCCCCTATCTTCCTCGTGTTTCCCTATCCCTATCTTCCCCATGTTCCCCTACCCTATCTTCCCCATGTTTCCCTATCCCCACCTTCCCCATAATCCCCTATCTTTATCATGTTCCCCTATGTGCCCCTATCTTCCCCTATCTTCCCCATGTTTCCCTATCTTCCCCATGTTTCCCTATCTTCCCCGTGTTCGCCTTTATTTCCCATGTTCCCCTGTCATTATCTTCCCCATGTTCCCTTATCCCTATCTTCCCCATGTTCCACTATCTTCCCCATGTTCCACTCTCTTCTCTATGTTCCACTATCCCTGTCTACCCCATGTTCCCCTATCCCTATCTTCCCCATGTTCCCCTATCTTCCCCATGTTCCCCTATCTTCCCCATGTTCCCCTATCTTCCCCATGTTCCCCTATCCCTATCTTCCCCATGTTGCCCTATCTTCCCTGTGTTCCCCTATTCCTATATTCCCCATGTTCCCCTATCCCTATCTTCCCCATGTTCCCCTAACCCTATCTTCCCCATGTTCCCCTATCCATATCTTCCCCATGTTCCCCTATCCCTATCTTCCCCATGTTGCCCTATCTTCCCTGTGTTCCCCTATTCCTATATTCCCCATGTTCCCCTATCCCTATCTTCCCCATGTTCCCCTAACCCTATCTTCCCCATGTTCCCCTATCCATATCTTCCCTATGTTCCCCTATCCCTATCTTCCCCATGTTGCCCTATCTTCCCTGTGTTCCCCTATTCCTATATTCCCCATGTTCCCCTATCCCTATCTTCCCCATGTTCCCCTAACCCTATCTTCCCCATGTTCCCCTATCCATATCTTCCCCATGTTCGCCTATCCATATCTTCCCCATGTTCACCCTATCCATATCTTCCCCATGTTCACCCTATGTCCAACTATGTATATTTTGGGCTTTTTTATGAACCCCTTAATGGTGGAGAGTTGTACAAAGGGGGCCCCCAAATTGTTTTGCACCAAGGCCCTCCATTTACTAGCTCCACCATTGTTCTTCATCATGTGGGTAAAAGACCCTCCACTTACCTCTCCAGGTGGCTTGTTGTACATGGCTTTTGCTTGTTTATCTGCAATAAAACAACACACTGAATGAGTATGGCTGGCTCTGCTGGTGGCTGGGTGAGATGATAGGCGTTGTCTAGTTCAATGTGTTCTCACTCTTTCTCTACCTGAATTGGGTAACAACCATTGCATGTACTGTTCTGTTATTGTACAACAAGGTGACCACAACCCACGTCCTAACATTGATATTGTGGTTGTCCGTCACCCTAGTCTCACACAGCAGAGATTCAAAATATGTAGTAATAATGTAACTACAGGTAATAAGAAGCACTTTATCTTTCTATAAAATATATCTCTCACAGTACATTTAAACTAGTAAATGTGTCCGTCTCACTCACCAAGCTTGTACTGTTACTTCTACAATGAAATGCACATGCTCAGAACCTCTCCACACATTATTATTTTAGATCTAGAACAATGCATGCAGACCATCAGAGTTACCAATGATCATTATTCTTTAGAAGCAGGAACACATGCTGGGTGGGTTAGAGAGGCTGATTGACAGGAAAAGATGGCTGGTCTTTTATTGCTCCATGAATATGGAGGCAGGTTATGTGAACTGCATAGAATTGATGGAAGAAATAAAGCCAAGTGATATGGAGTCACAGCTGTATTCTGAGAGGTGTTTGATCGCATTGACCACTTTACAGCACTAGTTTCCATGACAAGCTCTCCGTATCCTCCAACACAGACCAGTGGTATTGACTCATCATCTCTCACCTCGACTACTTTGCTGGCGTCCCCACCACTTGTGTGTCTCCACTCCAATCTATAATGAACTCCTGTGCTACACTCGTCTACCCCTCAATAACAGTGCGCCTCCTTATATCTCCGCTCTCATCTCCAAACATCCCCCAACTGCCTTCTTCTCTCTGCTACTGACCTCTTATTTCATCCTCTCTTATCACCTCCTCTCACTCCACCTTTAGGACTTATCTCGTGCTGCCCCTACTGTATGGAACTCCTCGCCTCGCTCAACCAGACCTTCAAAACCTTACTTAAAACTTATCTGTATAAAGAAGTTTATCATCAGCCGTAATATGCACAAATGCACACTCTACAGTATTATATGACCCACAATCTACAGTGCAACACACAGACACCTCCACTTGCCCCGCCATCTTGTATCTATCATCCTTCTGCATCACACACAAACACTTTCTAGTTTGTGAGTTTCTCTGCTTTGTGAGCGTCTGCAACAAGCTCTACGTACGTCAAACACAGGCCCGGCATGCTTTAACAATAATTTGCCATGTATTTAACAGCTGTATTGTGCTACGGACTATATTGGAGCGTTACAAATAAAGGATAATAATAAGTGGCACATTGGGACCACGATACGCTAATCTATGGTCAAACCCCTCTTTATATACCTGGAGAGAACGCTATGTCTAGGATATATTTTAATCACCCTCTACCCATGGCTACCTGGGTCATAGTAATCGTACACCTTCACCAGCTGAGATTCTTGGTTTTCCATCAGGATGTCTTGTCTGAGCAAGATCGAGAAATGATGGGTCTGATTAGACAGCTGGAAGTGAGAGAGATAACGTTAGAGACAGACCAGTCAGATAATGGATCCACATCAGCACATGCGGTGTACATGTATACACGTCTCCTTCCTTGTCCTTACCTCTTGCAGATACACTACAACTTTGTCCAGTTTGGTTTCGATCCTCTTAACCAAACTGTGGGACTCCAGCTGAGGACACAGAGAAAGAGAGAGCAAAGGGTTAATTGGTTTTGTATGTACTGGTCAACTCTCTAATCATATCTGCTGCAGAGCATCATTCCTCTTGCTACGTTTGTGTTGCAGAGCATCACTCTGCTCAAGGCTCATGGCCATTACTCATCTCACCCAAATTGTGCTGCAGAACATTACTCCAGTCCCTGCTTTAATGCTACATAATATCAATACTCTCAACCCTTTAGTACTGATTTTGTACTGCAGAGTATCATTCCTCTATGTTACAGAGTATCACTCCTACACCTTCCCGCACTAGACATCTGCAGATTATTGCACTGGTCGCCCTTTTACCTCTTGCAATGCTTCAGGAATAACACTGTGTCCAGAGAGCAAATTGACCTCAATGATGGCCATGTTGGTGACCCGAAGTGGCCCAATGTACCTGGAATGCACAGGACAGACGTACTCAGACGACAATATATAGATTAGTATAATGAAGACAAGGCTGGGAAAGGGTTAACAACACCAGTTCACTGCTGTATTGTGAAAGGGTTAAAGGGCCACAACTTTGTCTGGTGTGGGTACAAGAGCATCTGATAAAGTACTAATTTCATGTAAAATAAATGAGGTTAAATTACTAATAAATACAGATATATTTCTTTTTTTCCTCCCTTTCCCGAGGCCGTGCTCTGTGAGGTGCTCTAGGTACAAGGTGCCAACCATGCACAAAAGGCCAGAAAGGGTCCTGCCCCCTCCCCAGCCTTGAGGGCGTAGCGACCCCTTTGACCATGTCCTCCCCAGAGCCCAGACCAAACGGTACTAGGGGACAAGGGTTAGGAGGACTCTTCATGTGTAGTCTTCGGGCCAAGGACATCAAATCGGACCTGGTCTCATTATGGTGGATCTGACCTTTATCTTGCAAGTGAATTGAGAGAAAGTATTTTCTTATCTGATCACATTCAGTTGAGTGGGAATACAGACACAATCAGTTACAGTCCAGACCTCCATAAGACTCACTGACAAGACGGATGGGGAGAAAAAAACATCCTGCCTCAAATGAATGTATTTTTTCTACGCCATCAACCAATTATATTTCCTAAAAAAATACTTTCTTTTGTGAGGTTGAAAACAAGATCTTTAAATATAAGAAATATATTTAGATTATAGTTTCCCTTTAACAACATCAGAACATTTTACCACATTAAAAGAGTTAAAGATACAGTAAAGACAGAGCTTATAAGCCCTTCTTAAAAAATAAAGTACATAAAAGTAAAGAGATACCCAGGGATATTATGGACATAGTAACACCCAGGGACCTTCCATGTCCATTCAACAAGACCAGCAGGTCTCTGATCGATGAATCCGTACGTTACCAGACCATGAAGGGGTTAATAATGATTCATATCATATACTTACCTTGCACTGATGGTGAGATTGAATGAAGATGCAGACTGGTGCTCACACCCGACTCTACTGGTATTCAGCTGAAGGTCAAACGCTGGGCTGGTCTTAGCCGTGTATGTGTTGTATTTGAGGGTCATCTACACAGAAATGACTGATTTATTATCTATAAAACCTCAATATTTTTTACAAAGACTTTAATAATATATAATGATATTCTTCTAAGTGTGTAATTCTACTCCCAGCAAAACCCAAGAGCCAATGGACAACCAAAATCAGCAGAGGATGGTTGGACGAGAGCCGGTGTCCAGTACTGACCTGCAGATATACACAGCCGTCTCCATTCACTTGGGCAGTGTATGTTCCAGGCAGACTGTCCAGTCGTATCCTTTGTAGTAGTAATCGCGTTGACCTGTCCACCCAGAGCCGGTGGTGAGGACCTTCCCCATCTACTGGATGTACGGTCACCTCCAAACCACCGTATGCAGTGTATGTCAGTGCACAAAACCGAGTGAGAGCCTGGAGACCCACCACTGTGTCCTTTGGGTTGGAATATATATATATTATTAGTTTATATTGAGCGAAGGAAGCAAGTGGCACAGACTTAACAGTCCATGGGTCAGTCCTGTCAATGTCACCATATAGTGATGGCACAGACTCAACAGTCCATGGGTCAGTCCTGTCAATGTCACCATATAGTGATGGCACAGACTCAACAGTCTATGGGTCAGTCCTGTCAATGTCACCATATAGTGATGGCACAGACTCAATGGGTTATTTCTGTCAGTGTCTCTGATCAATGGCTGGAACAGACTTGAGGGGCTAAGTGTCAGATGTGTACTGTGGATGAAAAAGACTTGTTATGTCCTCATACAGTGGCAGGAATATACTTGAGGGGCTATAGGTCAGTTCTGCCTGTGTCACCAATGGCTGGAACAGACTCAATGGGTCATTTTTGTCAATGACACCGGCCGGTGGCTGGAACAGACCTGAGGGGCTATGTGTCAGTTCTGTCAATGTCACCATACTGTGGATGACACAGACTCAATGGGCTAGTTCTGTCAATGTCTTCATACAATGGATACATGAGTGGCTACGGGGTCAGTCCTGTCAGTGTCACCATATAAGAGTCTATGGGTCATTTCTGTCAGTGTCTTGAACAGACTTAATGGGCTATGCATCGGCTCTGTCATTGTGACAATACTAATGACGACACAGACTCAAGGTCCTAGTCCTGTCAGTGTCTTCATACAGTGGATGGAACATAATTGAGGAATTATAGGTCAATCCTGTCTGTGCCACTAGACACAAGTCTAATTATTGTCCGGTTGCCTTTTTCTGTGGCTCCATAGTGTTGTGGCATTGTATGTGTCTCTAGTGGGCAGTGATTCTCACCTGGGTGCTAGCAAAGCCACCATGAGGATTCCTTTGTAGTGCGATCCATGAGATCACCGGAGACGCAGAGTTGATGTCCTCATTACTGGGATTTTCCGCACTAAGATAAGCCAGTGCCACATATGATGCCAATTCCACATCTACTGAATGTGGTTGAGACATCATGGAGTCCTCAGACGTTCTTCTGTAGATTGAAGGCCAGTAAACAAGTCCATCTGGAAGAGACATCAAAGCAGAAAGGTTTCTTTTAATGCAGAGACATTTAATTAAATGTAATGTTGGGCGGTCCTTTAGGGGTAGAGGATCATTAGAGAGATGCTCTGCAGGTAGTGTCCAAATCTGCAAGTCTTTTTTCATGCAAAATAGGATCTGCTGGTCTAATGTGAGTAATGTTCTGCATGCATCATGTGAGTAATGCTACAACTGTCATGTTCAACTTGTACCTCTTTTCTCCGCTTTGTCGTACAGTTCCTTCAAGATGGCATCTCTAATCTCAAAGTCCTTGAATAATGTAAAGGCATATGCCAGGATGGACTTTGTATACAGACTGTCCACCTGCCACACAGCACTACGCAGGCACTGCAGAGCGCTCTGCAGAACATCATCCTGTGAGAAAGAACAGAGGTTCTAGAAGTCTTGTAACAAGGAGAGAAAATACAGAAGGAGAGAACCTGAGGGCAAGACAGAAGGAGACAAGCCTAAGGGATGGACAATGGCTTAGTTAGGATAGCTGGGGCAGAGGAGTCTATAATGGTAGATGGATTAGTATGGAGGGAGGGAAAGTAACCTGAGGAATGAAAGAATTAATTAAGAGAGAAACCAGGAGTGAAAACACTTAGGAAAGAGGGTGTTTTGTGGAGGAGGGAAAGTGTTTAGCTAAGAGGGAGAGGAACCTCTAGAGGAATGAATGGAGAGAAGATATATAAAGGGCTGTGAGGTGTGAGAAGTGTATACAGATAAGTAAAGGGCTTTAATTAGCACCATATAGAGCTTACACAGGAGAAAGGTCAAGGAAACGATTTATCTAAATTGGAGGATGGAGCCCCGAAGATGGCTGCAAGTTATTCTGTTATCGAGAAAGGAGAGACCACAATGGCAGGTCCTAGAATTACCTCCAAAGATAAACCAGCAACTATCAGAGATGTGGAGACATAGGCGGAAAGAGCGACCTCATCTTCTACACCACCCTGTTACCAGCAAGGAAGAAAACAAATAATTCAGATATCTTTGCAACCGCAGATATGTAAGACCCTCTGTGCCCCCTGTGCTGTATGTGACCCTCTGTGCCTCCTATGCCATTTGCTCTGTATGTTACTCCCTGTGCCCCCTGCTCTGTGTTTGACCTCCTGTACCCGCCTCTGTGTGTGACCCCCTGTGCCCCCTGCTCTGTGTTTGACCTCCTGTACCCGCCTCTGTGTGTGACCACCTGTACCCCCTGCTCTGTGTGTGACCTCCTGTGCCTCCTGCTCTATGTGTGACCTCTTGTACCCCCTCTGTGTGTGACCTCCTGTACCCCCCTCTGTGTGTGACCCCCTGTACCCCCTGCTCTGTGTGTGACCTCCTGTACCCCAGTCTGTGTGTGACCTCCTGTACCCCCTTCTCTGTGTGTAACTTCCTGTGCCCCCCTCTGTGTGTTACATCCTGTACCCTGCTCTGTGTGTGACCCCTATGTCCCCGCTTTGTGTGTGACCCCTATGCCCCCCTTGTTTGTGACTTCCTGTGCCCCCACTCTGTGTGTTACCCCCTGTACCCCCTGCTCTGTGTGTGACCTCCTGTACCCCCCTCTGTGTGTGACCTCCTGTACCCCCTCTGTGTGTGACCTCCTGTACCCCCCTCTGTGTGTGACCCCCTGTGCCCCCTGCTCTGTGTGTGACCTCCTGTACCCCCTCTGTGTGTGACCTCCTGTACCCCCTCTGTGTGTGACCTCCTGTACCCCCTGCTCTGTGTGTGACCTCCTGTACCCCCTTCTGTGTGTGACCTCCTGTACCCCCTTCTCTGTGTGTAACTCCCTGTGCCCCCCCTCTGTGTGTGACATCCGGTACTCTGCTCTGTGTGTGACCCCTATGCCCCCCCTTGTTTGTGACTTCCTGTGCCCCCCACTCTGTGTGTTATCGCCTGTTCCCCACTCTGTATGTGACTCCCTGTGCCCCCACTCTGTGTGTAACTCCCTGTGACTCCCCTCTGTGTGTGACATCCTGTACCCTGCTCTGTGTGTGACCCCTATGCCCCCCTTGTTTGTGACTTCTTGTGCCCCCTGCTCTGTGTGTTACCCCCTGTTCCCTGCTCTGTGCGTGACTCCCTGTGCCCCCTGCTTTGTGTGTGACTCCCTGTGCCCCCTGCTTTGTGTGTGACTCCCTGGGCCCCCTGCTCTGTGTGTGAGATCCTGTACCCTGCTCTGTGTGTGACCCCTATGCCCCCGCTTTTTGTGACTCCCTGTGCCCCCTGCTCTGTGTGTGACTCCCTGTGCCCCCTGCTCTGTGCGTGACTCCCTGTGCCCCCTGCTTTGTGTGTGACTCCCTGGGCCCCCTGCTCTGTGTGTGAGATCCTGTACCCTGCTCTGTGTGTGACCCCTATGCCCCCGCTTTTTGTGACTCCCTGTGCCCCCTGCTCTGTGTGTGACTCCCTGTATCCCCTGCCCTGTGTGTGACTCCCTGTGCCCCCTGCTCTGTGTGTGACTCCCTGTATCCCCTGCCCTGTGCATGACTCCCTGTATCCCCTGCCCTGTGCGTGACTCCCTGTGCCCCCTGCTCTGTGTGTGACTCCCTGTGTCCCCTGCTCTGTGTGTGACTACCTGTGCCCCCTGCCCTGTGTATGACTCCCTGTGCCCCCTGCTTTGTGTGTGACTCCCTGTGCCCCATGCTCTGTGCATGACCCCCTGTGCCCCCTGGTCTGTGCATGACACCCTGTGCCCCCTGGTCTGTGCATGACCCCCTGTGTCCCCTGCCCTGTGTGTGACTCCCTGTTTCCCCTGCCCTGTGCGTGACTCCCTGTGCCCCCTGCTCTGTGCGTGACTCCCTGTGCCCCCTGCTTTGTGTGTGACTCCCTATGCCCCCTGCTCTGTGTGTGAGATCCTCTACCCTGCTCTGTGTGTGACCCCTATGCCCCCGCTTTTTGTGACTCCCTGTGCCCCCTGCTCTGTGTGTGACTCCCTGTATCCCCTGCCCTGTGTGTGACTCCCTGTGCCCCCTGCTCTGTGTGTGACTCCCTGTATCCCCTGCCCTGTGCGTGAATCCCTGTGCCCCCTGCTCTGTGTGTGACTCCCTGTGTCCCCTGCTCAGTGTGTGACTACCTGTGCCCCCTGCCTTGTGTGTGACTCCCTGTGCCCCCTGCTTTGTGTGTGACTCCCTGTGCCCCATGCTCTGTGCATGACCCCCTGTGCCCCCTGGTCTGTGCATGACCCCCTGTGCCCCCTGGTCTGTGCATGACCCCCTGTGTCCCCTGCCCTGTGTGTGACTCCCTGTTTCCCCTGCCCTGTGCGTGACTCCCTGTGCCCCCTGCTCTGTGCGTGACTCCCTGTGCCCCCTGCTTTGTGTGTGACTCCCTATGCCGCCTGCTCTGTGTGTGAGATCCTCTACCCTGCTCTGTGTGTGACCCCTATGCCCCCGCTTTTTGTGACTCCCTGTGCCCCCTGATCTGTGTGTGACTCCCTGTATCCCCTGCCCTGTGCGTGACTCCCTATGCCCCCTGCTCTGTGTGTGACTCCCTGTGTCCCCTGCTCTGTGTGTGACTACATGTGCCCCCTGCCCTGTGTGTGACTCCCTGTGCCGCCTGCTTTGTGTGTGACTCCCTGTGCCCCATGCTCTGTGCATGACCCCCTGTGCCCCCTGGTCTGTGCATGACCCCCTGTGCCCCCTGGTCTGTGCATGACCCCCTGTGTCCCCTGCCCTGTGTGTGACTCCCTGTTTCCCCTGCCCTGTGCGTGACTCCCTGTGCCCCCTGCTCTGTGCGTGACTCCCTGTGCCCCCTGCTTTGTGTGTGACTCCCTATGCCGCCTGCTCTGTGTGTGAGATCCTGTACCCTGCTCTGTGTGTGACCCCTATGCCCCCGCTTTTTGTGACTCCCTGTGCCCCCTGCTCTGTGTGTGACTCCCTGTATCCCCTGCCCTGTGCGTTACTCCCTGTGCCCCCTGCTCTGTGTGTGACTCCCTGTGCCCCCTTCTCTGTGTGTGACTCCCTGTGCCCACTGCCCTGTGCGTGACTCCCTGTGCCCCCTGCTCTGTGTGTGACTCCCTGTATCCCCTGCCCTGTGCGTGACTCCATGTGCCCCCTGCTCTGTGTGTGACTCCCTATGCCCCCTGCCCTGTGTGTGACTCCCTGTGTCCACTTCTCTGTGCGTGACTCGCTGTGCCCCCTGCTCTGTGCGTGACTCCCTGTGCCCCCTGCTCTGTGTGTGACTCCCTGTGCCCCCTGTCCTGTGTGTGACTCCCTGTGACCCCTGCTTTGTGTGTGACTCCCTGTGCCCCCTGCTTTGTGTGTGACTCCCTGTGCCCCCTGCTTTGTGTGTGACTTCCTGTCATTTTATGAATAAGTAATTATGTATAAAATTATCGTGATGAATATTCATTTATAATTAATAGTGTTCTACGTATACTTTGAAAATTTGTGGAGTTTGTTATGACTATGCATCATTATCTCACATTTACATCACATATACTTTTCCTCATAAAATATCTGGTAATTCTGATAAATAAGCTAGTCTGGAAGCTTCATTAGAATATTAGGGATTCAGTGTAACACAACTAAACAAACGCTGCCCAGTATTTCCAGGGCACCTTTAGGCTTGTCTTGAAGAGCTTTCCCCGACACCTGAAGCAGCCACTGGGGAGTTGGTTCTCCTTCAGCCAAATCACAGCCCCCTCCAGGTACTTCTCATCCACATACATCAAACGGGAGGCGGCACAAAGACTCCTCAACACAAAGGCTGTCAACCTGGAGGAGAGACAAAGGAAAGGACAGGAAACATTGTGAGAGAAAGGGATAGACGGAGAGAAATAGGGATGGAGAGTATGGTAAGAGCAAGAGATGGGAGAGAAGGTGAGAAGGAGAGAAAGGGAAAGATGGAGAGAAATAGGGATGGAGAATATGGTAAGAGGAAGAGATGAGAGAGAAAGGGAAAGATGGAGAGAAATAGGGATGGAGAATATGGTAAGAGGAAGAGATGAGAGAGAAAGGGAAAGATGGAGAGAAATAGGGATGGAGAGTTTGGTAAGAGCAAGAGATGCGAGAGAAGGAGAGAAGGAGAGAAAAGGAAAGATGGAGAGAAATAGGGATGGAGAGTATGGTAAGAGCAACAGAGATGAGAGTGAAGGAGAGAAGGAGAGAAAGGGAAAGATGGAGATAAATAGGGACGGAGAGTATGGTAAGTGCAAGAGATGAGAGTGAAGGAGAGAAGGAGAGAAAGGGAAAGATGGAGAGAAATAGGGACGGAGAGTATGGTAAGTGCAAGAGATGAGAGTGAAGGAGAGAAGGAGAGAAAGGGAAAGATGGAGAGAAATAGGGATGGAGAGTATGGTAAGTGCAAGAGATGAGAGTGAAGGAGAGAAGGAGAGAAAGGGAAAGATGGAGAGAAATAGGGATGGAGAGTATAGTAAGAGCAAGAGATGAGAGTGAAGGAGAGAAAGGGAAAGATGGAGAGAAATAGGGATGGAGAGTATGGTAAGTGCAAGAGATGAGAGTGAAGGAGAGAAGGAGAGAAAGGGAAAGATGGAGAGAAATAGGGATGAGAGTATAGTAAGAGCAAGAGATGAGAGTGAAGGAGAGAAAGGGAAAGATGGAGAGAAATAGGGATGGAGAGTATAGTAAGAGCAAGAGATGAGAGTGAAGGAGAGAAAGGGAAAGATGGAGAGAAATAGGGATGGAGAGTATAGTAAGAGCAAGAGATGAGAGTGAAGGAGAGAAAGGGAAAGATGGAGAGAAATAGGGATGAGAGTATGGTAAGAACAAGAGATGAGAGTGAAGGAGAGAAGGAGAGAAAAGGAAAGATGGAGAGAAATAGGGATGGAGAGTATGGTAAGAGCAAGAGATGAGAGTGAAGGAGAGAAGGAGAGAAAAGGAAAGATGGAGAGAAATAGGGATGGAGAGTATGGTAAGAGCAAGAGATGAGAGTGAAGGAGAGAAGGAGAGAAAGGGAAAGATGGAGAGAAATAGGGATGGAGAGTATGGTAAGAGCAAGAGATGAGAGTGAAGGAGAGAAGGAGAGAAAGGGAAATATGGAGAGAAATAGCAATAGAGAGTATGGTAATAGCAAGAGATGAGAGTGAAGGAGAGAAGGAGAGAAAGGGAAAGATGGAGAGAAATAGGAATGGAGTGTATGGTAAGAGCAAGAGATGAGAGTGAAGGAGAGAAGGAGAGAAAGGGAAAGATGGAGAGAAATAGGAATGGAGTGTATAGTAAGAGCAAGAGATGAGAGTGAAGGAGAGAAAGGGAAAGATGGAGAGAAATAGGGATGGAGAGTATAGTAAGAGCAAGAGATGAGAGTGAAGGAGAGAAAGGGAAAGATGGAGAGAAATAGGGATGAGAGTATGGTAAGAACAAGAGATGAGAGTGAAGGAGAGAAGGAGAGAAAAGGAAAGATGGAGAGAAATAGGGATGGAGAGTATGGTAAGAGCAAGAGATGAGAGTGAAGGAGAGAAGGAGAGAAAGGGAAAGATGGAGAGAAATAGGGATGGAGAGTATGGTAAGAGCAAGAGATGAGAGTGAAGGAGAGAAGGAGAGAAAGGGAAATATGGAGAGAAATAGCAATAGAGAGTATGGTAATAGCAAGAGATGAGAGTGAAGGAGAGAAGGAGAGAAAGGGAAAGATGGAGAGAAATAGGAATGGAGTGTATGGTAAGAGCAAGAGATGAGAGTGAAGGAGAGAAGGAGAGAAAGGGAAAGATGGAGAGAAATAGGGATGGAGAGTATGGTAAGAGCAAGAGATGAGAGTGTTAGAGAGAAAAGTTGAGATAGAGAGAAATAAGGGATGGAGAGTGAGAGGAAGACACAAGAAAGAAAGAGTAATAATAGGAGATATAGTGAAAAGGAGAGTGTCACAAGTCTGTTTTCTGTGAGCAAGGTAAGTGAGAGAAATATCACAAGGTGCCCAGTATTTTAAAACAGGTAAACTTATATATTTATATGTAATATTTGTGACCAGTTGACAAGCCCAGCATGCAAATAAAATGATAGTGAGTGTTTGACCATAATACTGTATTCACCTGGAAATACAGATATTCCACAGCCTGGTAACTAAAACTAATATATAGGACCCATTTTTTATTCCTGTATTATTTGTACTAATAATTGTACTACATGTCTTGGTCATCAATTTATACTTCTATTATCAGTATACTGTAAAACTCTTTCAGATAATAATACTCCTAATCAGATAAGCACATCATGTAGATCAGTGTCTATCAACCTCTTGGATCTGGGGACCGTCTGGTTACCTTACAATGGTCGTTGGAATTGGCTTTGAGATCCAGAACATTGTGTAAGGATCAGATAACATGTAGATCATTACATTTTCATCTATTGGATTTCAACAGAGTACATTTTAGCTGCAAATATGTTAATCGTTGATAAAGCTGTAGCTTTGACTAATGGTAGTCTTATCTCTAAAGTTTTGGGCCTCCGGACATACTGCATTAAATAGTTATATCCTAAATTATTTTGGTGATAACAGCAATGTATTATTGGTTTTAATGTGTAAGTGACCACTAAAAGTTGTTTTACTGTTATTGTAAGTGAACAACTTGTATAAACTGTATTGTGGATAACCTGTTCAGCAACCTCATGTAGAAACCCGTAGCGTTTTCTTCAGAGATGGAGTGAGAAAAGCAGTAAAGAAAAGATTTGTAGGGACAGTTAGGGTGATGCCATTATACAGACGGACACATTAAAGGATGAGGAGTTTGTTACGTACCACGTGTTCCCATCGTCATCTTTCTCTCCAAATGCGCTATATGAGTTGTCTTCTCTCCGAAAAAGCAGCTGACGCTGGTAACCTGGAAAAAATGAACACCGGAGTCAATGGGACTTTGATGTACCTGTGCCTGTGAAACTATGTACAAGTCTGTATATTTATGTACAGGTAAAAGAAATTAAGTTTCGTTGACTTGTACTAATTATTCTTTATATTAAACTGGTAAGCCCAACATTTTTTTTGAACCAGGGTCCTCCAATCACTAGCTCCGCCACTGATCTCTAGGCTAAACAATTATTGTTTTCAATGTAAAGATATTTGAAAATGAAAAGAGTGAGCATGCTCAGGCCCCTGGGTCATTGGGGTGAATTACTCTGACCGTATTTGGTCGATTAGAAAGGGTGATGGACAGATACAATGCAGATTTCAATGTAAATTTGCTATAAAAAGTGAAATCTCTTAGACAACTAGGACACAGGTACTCTCTATATATTTCTCTACAATCACAACCTATGTCATGTTTTATATTTTTTTCCTCCAATTTAATAAATGGTTTTTAAGCTGGTCAGATCATTTAGCTCTGGACCACACTTTTAATGTGAAAAATAACTCTTCTATATTAACCTTAAAATTGTCCCTTCTATTAAGAATTTTTGCTGTGTTCATTAAAATGCTTGATATGTATGAACATGTCTGTGCTCACATGTCTGGGTCTGTATGTTTGATTTGTTAGGTATCCCTCCCAATTAAGACCCCCTGCTCACCCGTCATCATGTAGTCCAATCCTCTGGTCTTGATGGCCTCTGTCATCTGATTGGTCTTCTCCAGATAATCCATCACATAGATATTGGGGGCCAGTCTCAACATGTTTTGTTCCCCACAGGCACGTGGGAGTTCAAGAAGCACATCTATGCCCTCGAGAGCTGCCCCTAACATATCACCTAAGGACAGAAGCCTCACATAATGTCACACACACTATACACAGGTAGCCCCCAAATGCTTGCATATAAACACAGAATGCCACATACAATACACAAAGGTGTAATGATACACAAATAATACACAGATTCACTCACACCATACATAGACACACAGAGCCACACATACAATATGCAGACAGCCACACAAAGTGCCAAACACACACTATACCGATGCACACAAAGTACAATGATGCCCTCAAAAACATACACAATGTCCCAACTTAACATCCACAAACAGTGTCAGACAAACACACAGATAACCACATACAACCAAAAAGATGTCTGGACACCCTAAAACTATTATTTATTAGTCTCATTGGTTTTTATATTGTTGATAATTGGTTTTGATACTGTGGACTAAATATACAAAAACATGACCTGAAGATATTAAATATATTATATATTATGTAAAGACTGTATAGAATGCTCATGTGACCTTCTCATGTATGTATGTGACCTTATGAAGTATGCTTGGAATGCTCCTTATCTGAAAGGATGGTGGAAAATGCTGAAGATTTGTCACAGACAATGCAAATAAATGGGCACAGTGTCAAAAAGATACCCACATAGTTCATAGATAACACAGTGCCAAACCACAGGATCACACCCAACATATCAATAGCTACCCACAGTACACAGATCCCCACAACCTTGTTAAGACATCGCCTTTTTGAGTCGGGTAGGACTTCTGCTGGTGTTTAGGTCTCTTACCAACGACAGATATTCCAGCGATGCCCGAGCCTGGCACCGCTCCTGGAGGTAAACTCAGGGAGAACGTTTCAGATGAAAGATTCCCTGGAAGGAGACAAGATATGGAATCAATGTCCACAACAATAGAGAGAAGTATCTGAGATTCCCAGTAAAGGCAAATTACATCCATCTGCAGTGACCAGAGAAACCAACAAAAGAGCAGAATGACCACCACAACCGTGCGGCCTGGCCATCATTTCATTTCACCTGAAGCAGCTGGCAGATCCTCAGAAAGTTCCCACTGAAGCCGATAAATGGAAATAAAAAATGTGGTTCCCACTACAGACACTTACCATATAATAGTTAATAAAACTAAAGGCTGTGTTTAATTTTAATTTTATTTTCTAAAAACATGGTGCCCATTTCAACTAGTTCTCCAATAAATAATGCTGTAAGTAGCCATTCAGCTGCTGGTCATAGTATCATGCTGGAAGTATAGTGCTACCTTGGCCATTCAGCTACTGGACAGCATCATGGCTGCTATCTGCAGAGCTGGCCATGGTGCTGAACTGTTTGGTCACTAGTGTGGAGGGGAGTGTAGAGTGTGTTACTGTACCTTGAGCACAAAGAAGAAAATTCTGGAACTTCTCCACTGGCATCCCCTCAGGCTACAAGACAAAAGAGAGAGAGATAGAGTTACTTTGTATAATAATCATATGTTCACAACAATATATCATAGTCAATGTCATTTGGTAATGAGGCTACAGCACACCCATCAATATCTACACAAGCAAGCCCTCTATAGCACACCCAGGTATATGTACACCGAGCAAGCTCTGTAGAGCATACCATGCAAGGTCCATGTAAATTACTGGTTTGTCCAACCCAAATAATAGTTGACCATTCAAGCCAAATAGTCAAAACCAATGGGTTTGAGTTTGAGATCAAGAAATAGAACCCCCTCCGCTCAGCTTGTATAAACTGGGTGATGTCAAATAGAAATCTGTACACAAAATATCCCCCCTATAGCACATAGACACATCTATATTGATATTATTACCTCCATACACCCACACTGATACACTGACAGTACTCCCCATATACTCACAGTATTACATGTATATCACATACAAGGACAGAGGAGATCGACAAAGGTTGGACTTAATGGACTAAAAATCTTTCTTCTACCTCAATTACTATGTAACTAGTGTATGTTGTCTATAACCTTTTTATGTCAAGTGAGTTTTCGACCTTGGGGGGGGGGGGGGGGGTATTTTTTATTTCCATGAGTTTCTTTATTGTTATTTCTACGTGTATCTTCATTAATGTTTTTATCTTGTATTACATGTGTGCAGCCATTACTTTATTGTGGCCTACTCCACCTTCCTTCCTTTCCTTCTATTTTTCAGACTCGAAAGTCTAGTTGTTGATTACTCTGTTTGACCGTAGATAACACATTAATATTGCATTTTATGTAACTGTGTGTAATATAATTATATTATCAATTTCATATATTCATATATATATGTGTTTTCACATACAATAAATGCAAATTTTCTCAAAAGAGCAGGAAAATATATAATTTTTGAACATGTTCCTTACAAATTATAGAAAATTCAAAGAATCAGAACCTGGGGATGAAGTGCTGCCTGGACCATACATTGAAGCCATAAGCTCTATACGTATTTATACTATTACTAGCTCTATACAAGTCATGACCTCCACATGTACAGCAGACCAACCCACCTTGACTAGCAGAGTCTTGATAATGGTATCTGAGCTGTCCTCCTTTAGCCACTCTGGAATGTCTCCTCCACACTGCGCATCATCAACGGCCTTCACACTCAGTTCAATATGCATGGTACCTACATCAATAAGTGCAGTCAGTATACACAGTGCAGGGTGCACTCAGGAGGACAGTCTGAAGGGTATATAACACTAGCGAATTGCCCGTCAAAAAATGACGGCAATGAAATTGTAAATAAGCTAATGCTGTTTGGTGTAAAATAATAATGAAATAAATAATATATTAATAAAGTAATATACTTTACCTATTGTGAAGTAATATATGCAGGAAGCACTGTGCTGAAGAGCTGGCAATCTGTTTTCATGTTGCTGCAGCATTAGTGGTGTGGAGGTGCTGTGTAAGCGTGATGAATGTGTGCAGTGTAATAGTGTGCGTGCGCGAGACCAAACCGTTAGCGTAGTTGTGTACTTCCGCATTGTATATGTTACTGTTCTAAAATGGCGCCTAATGTGTGGTATGCGGCTGTGGCTGATGTGTCCTTCATTTTCTATGTCGTCTGACTTTTTCCGAATATCCGTAGGTGTTTGGGGGTGTTTTGCGTGTTTATGGTCCTTTAGCCATGTTTTCGTTTTGTTCGGCGGCCATTTTTTCTCTCGCTTATGTGATTTTTGAGTGTCTAAACTCCGAAATTTTTACTTAAATTGAGGTGTAACTTCACTTGCAGAGGTCCTCGGTGCCCCCCCCCTTGCTGTGAGTAACCTTTTTATGTGTTTGTTGTTTGTATTTGTTGTGTTTGTAATGTTTTTGGGGTTGCGCGGGTTGCGCCCTTGTTTTTTAATCTCGTAGGTAATCTCGGGAAATACGTAGGTGTTTGGTGGTGTTTTGCGTCTTTAGACTGCTGTAGCCTCGTTTTCGTTTTTTTCGGCAGACATTTTTTCTCTCGCTTAGATAGATTTTCAGTGTCTAAACTCTTTTATTTCGAGATAAAAATTGAGGTGTAACTTTAGTTTTCGAGGTCCTGGATGCTCCCTCTTCCTGTAAGTAAGCTTTTTATGTGTTTGTTGTGTGTATTTGTTGTATTTTTCATGTTTTGATGTGCGCGTGTTGCGGACGATTTTTGTGAGGTCGTAACGGGTCGTAACGTATCTCGTATTTTCCTTTCGGAACTACGAAAATTTTCCGAGGTCCGCAGTTGCTGGCAAGGAGCGCCTTTGGCGCTCCTTGCCAGCAACTGCGGCCCTCGCTTCACTACGCGAGCCTATACACATCTGAGAGAGTATCCTTTACTCAGTGAGACCGTCAGTATATACATTGCAAGGTGTTTTCAGATCTCAGTCAGAGGGTGAGAATAGGTGGAAACGAGAGAGGCGGAGGAAAGGGAGTAATAGAGGAAGAAAGTAGAGGAAAAATGAGTAAGAGGAAGGTCAGAGTATGATAGAGGATGGGTAAAGAAAAAGTCAGACTTAAAGAGTGAGGATGAGTGAGAAAAGAAAGAGAGACAGGGAACGGGATGTGGATGGCAGAGGCGAGAATGATACAAAGCTCAGACATTTCTATGTGATAGGCGGCCTCTCAGGAAAATAATGTGAGACAGAGGGAGAGTACAGAGAAAAATACACAGAATGAAGGGGAATGTAAAGCGCATGGAAGAAGCGACACCGCAAGACAGGAGAGGACAAGAAACAGAGGTGGAAGGCTAGAAGGGCAGCTCGAGAAACAGAGGTGGAAGGCTAGAAGGGCAGCTCGAGAAACAGAGGTGAAAGGCTAGAAGGGCAGCTCGAGAAACAGAGGTGGAAGGCTAGGAGGGCAGCTCGAGAAACAGAGGTGGAAGGCTAGAAGGGCAGCTCGAGAAACAGAGGTGGAAGGCTAGAAGGGCAGCTCGAGAAACAGAGGTGGAAGGCTAGAAGGGCAGCTCGAGAAACAGAGGTGGAAGGCTAGAAGGGCAGCTCGAGAAACAGAGGTGAAAGGCTAGAAGGGCAGCTCAAGAAACAGAGGTGGAAGGCTAGAAGGGCAGCTCGGGAAACAGAGGTGGAAGGCTAGAAGGGCAGCTCGAGAAACAGAGGTGGAAGGCTAGGAGGGCAGCTCGAGAAACAGAGGTGGAAGGCTAGAAGGGCAGCTCGAGAAACAGAGGTGAAAGGCTAGAAGGGCAGCTCAAGAAACAGAGGTGGAAGGCTAGAAGGGCAGCTCGAGAAACAGAGGTGAAAGGCTAGAAGGGCAGCTCAAGAACCAGAGGTGGAAGGCTAGAAGGGCAGCTCGGGAAACAGAGGTGGAAGGCTAGAAGGGCAGCTCGAGAAACAGAGGTGGAAGGCTAGGAGGGCAGCTCGAGAAACAGAGGTGGAAGGCTAGAAGGGCAGCTCGAGAAACAGAGGTGGAAGGCTAGAAGGGCAGCTCAGGAAACAGAGGTGGAAGGCTAGAAGGGCAGCTCGAGAAACAGAGGTGGAAGGCTAGAAGGGCAGCTCGAGAAACAGAGGTGAAAGGCTAGAAGGGCAGCTCAAGAAACAGAGGTGGAAGGCTAGAAGGGCAGCTCGGGAAACAGAGGTGGAAGGCTAGAAGGGCAGCTCGAGAAACAGAGGTGGAAGGCTAGAAGGGCAGCTCGAGAAACAGAGGTGAAAGGCTAGAAGGGCAGCTCAAGAAACAGAGGTGGAAGGCTAGAAGGGCAGCTCGAGAAACAGAGGTGGAAGGCTAGAAGGGCAGCTCGAGAAACAGAGGTGGAAGGCTAGAAGGGCAGCTCAGGAAACAGAGGTGGAAGGCTAGAAGGGCAGCTCGAGAAACAGAGGTGGAAGGCTAGAAGGGCAGCTCGAGAAACAGAGGTGAAAGGCTAGAAGGGCAGCTCGAGAAACAGAGGTGGAAGGCTAGAAGGGCAGCTCGGGAAACAGAGGTGGAAGGCTAGAAGGGCAGCTCGAGAAACAGAGGTGGAAGGCTAGAAGGGCAGCTCTCTCAGTCTATATAAATCTTGGCCAAACACCTGAGGACCTGAGTCATTAGTTGTAGGATATGAACAGAAAGGTACCCGGCTGGAGAGCTCTCACATTCCAGGTGAACACTCTAATTTCCTCAGCTGGGACACACTGAGTGTAGTTACACAGAGGGCACTTTATCACCTGCATTCCCGGCATCTCCTTCAAGTTGATCTGAACCTGAATAGAGAAGACATTGGTCGGATCAGAGTCATCAAGACGTACATTACAAGACACTCTATCATGTGACTGTGCTATAAATCCAAATAACTGAATACAATGAGAAGAGTAACTAAAACTATTTCCATTCTAAATGTAAATTAGAGTATTCACTGGAGAAAATTAAATATTCTTCCTCACTTTAGGGGTAGCTGATTTTTAGTGATTATGGTGGTTTCATTCTCCACCCTCCTAGTGTATCATAATCTGTTGCATTGTTTACTTATAGGCTGGGCGGGTCTCCATTTGTCATAGCAGAGTGTAAATATTGCATACAGAATGTCTCCTAGCTCCTCCTATGTTTTATGTTATTTGATTTATGATTTAAGAAAAGGGAGCTGTCCTCTCCCATTAGTAAACAATTGGCGCAGATTGTGAGGGAGGAGCACGAAACAGGCAGAGACACTAAAAATAGATTACCCCCTAGTGACGAGCAAATGATCAATAAAAATGTGAGTAAAAGTGTTTCAAACGGTTTGCGGGGAAATATGTATTTTATGTTTTGCTATCATTACTTTACACTGAATTTACACAGTTTTTACCTTTAATTCTCTTAGAATCATCATATGAGCTGATTAAACAAGAAAATGAAACTAATCATATTGACTGATTTTATGGTTTTAAAGGAGAAGGAGTATTATGCCGCTGTTCAGTGCTCCAACAACATGTTTCCCACATACTTCTCTCTGGGCATGGTGAGCCATGTTCTGTGCACATACAGTACCGACAACATGTTTCCCACATACTACTCTCTGGGCATGGTGAGTCATGTTCTGTGCACATACCAACAACATGTTTCCCACATACTTCTCTCTGGGCATGGTGAGCCATGTTCTGTGCACATACCAACAACATGTTTCCCACATACTTCTCTCTGGGCATGGTGAGCCATGTTCTGTGCACATACCAACAACATGTTTCACACATACTACTCTCTGGACATGGTAAGATATGTTCCGTGCACATACCAACAACATGTTTTCAACATACTACTCTATGGACATGGTGAGCCATGTTCTGTGCACCCACCAACAACATGTTTCACACATACTTCTCTCTGGACATGGTAAGACATGTTCCGTGCACATACCAACAACATGTTTCCAACATACTACTCTCTGGACGTGGTGAGCCATGTTCTGTGCACTCACCAACAACATGTTACCCACATATTACTCTGAACGTACCATCAAATCCATGCTCTGATAGTTGTAGACAGAAGCAGAGAGAGGAAATGACTCTCCTCTGACAACAGAGTACGGAGGCCTCGAATCCACAAACAATGCCTGGAAGGTCCGGATGGTGGCTGTAGGGGAAATGCCAAGACCATTGTTGCCCATACAGAACATGGTGCCTTTCCAGTCTGTAATGGTGTCTGGGAGAGTGGAATTCAGAACCACCTGTCCTGAGGTCCTGAGGGATACAGACACAAATCAGGATGAGAACATCACCCAACAGAATACTCTACACTTTACAGATAAAGATCATACTGAGAGCTCAGAGTCAGATGGTGATGTACAGCAGAGCAGAAGTCTTCATTCTAGCAGCTTGCTATGTCTTCCTCAGCTCTGATTCACTTTCTTAAGTCTAACTATCCCCCCTTAGTTTTTCTCTTTTTACTAACACATCTTAGGATAGTTTAGTCTCCTTTTTTATTGATTGTGCAATTTTCTCTTCTCCATGGGCCTTGACGCATCTGGTAACCTGTTTGGGTTCAGATCATTTTCTATTTTCTTGTCACTGAATATTTTCGTATCTACTATAAGCTGGCGTTATTAATTTACCAATGGCTTTGTCATTTTCTTTTGATCCTAACAGAATCATTCACCTGGGGTATAGATAAGATCGCCATACATTTCTACTGAAAGACTAACACACTGTGTTATGCCCAGGAAGGCCCCCCACTGAACTTTGTGGACTATGGACTATTGTCTGGGTGGAAAGGAACCTAGTACCTGAGTGATGGATTCTGTTATATATAACTCCAGCCCATGTGATGGCTAAATATTGTAATGGACATTGGACTTGATAAGGAATATGACATGATGTTGCTGTGTAATGTAAGGTAGACCTCAATAAGTAATGTTGGGGTCACCAAGAGAGTATGTGTGTATCATACAGAACAGTGTGGGTATTTTGCCTTAACAGCAGGAGTTATGATTTATTGATGCAAAGAGGGTACTCAAGCATGTTGGGTATTAAAATATTAAACTTTACCCAGGCGGTGTGATAAAGAGTAGTACGGGGGGCTCTAGGGGAAGGGAATTCAGTTATGGCGGTTACCGTTTTTTGAGGGACATAAATTAGCCAGGAAGAATGGGGGGGGGGGGGGGGGCCATAAAGCAACTCGATCGGAGTAAGCCATATGTCTGCAAGCCTTCTGAGAGCCTGCACTGGCCGCAACTTATGGTGCTATTCAATTGGCCGTGCCAGCAAGTCCCGGCCCGATAGCGCACATCGCAAACCATGCTGTCAAAAGTAGCATTTGAAAGCTTGAACACGATCGATGATGCAAGGCCGTGACTCCCTGTTAGAAACAGGCAATGGAATGTGGGTCCGATTGTGACTCGTGGTTCAAGCCCGTAGGACTTTGAAATCCAACTTCTATTTATCATTGAAGTCCTACGGGCTTGAATTACGAGTTACGATCTGACCCACATTCCAAATATAATGCAATATTGATAAAGCCGTAAGTATGATATTCTACTACATACAAGATCCATTATATGTATTAACACATTGATTGCCAGGATCGATATAACACAGAAATTGAACATAAAATAAAGTTTTTTTGGGCAGTTTTGCGATCTTGAGAATGTTGTGCTATTAATTCTGAGACCTAACACCACTTTAACGTTTAATATAAGTACAGTATTGATTTATTATTTGCTTTTAAAGTACTCCGGAAATGTCAGTAAGCTCTTTGCAAGACTTCCTTGGTACCAATAAATTGTGGTTCAACTTTTGCCATTTGCGGGCTTGACGGAGTGGTTAGCGAGGGGGAATCTGAGCAATTAGGAGCGATTTGCCATTTTAGCTTTCTGACGTCTTGTGGCTGTGAAAGATCAAAGGCTTGGAGAGGCATTAACTTGCGATTTTAAAAATCGCAATGGATCGCAATGAATCGCAGCCCGAAGCCCGTAACTCGATCGGAGCCCGCAAAATGACGCCAATTGAATAGCACAATGACTTGCAGGCTCCATTTCCGAGCTTAGATCTTCTGAAAGCCTCAATTTAATGAGGCTCTTTGTCTATAAGCAAGTGTTTTTAGTGCTGGCCTCCCTGCGGTGCAGCCTTCCCAACCACACCTAATACTAAGGTGTGAAGTGTTTATTTTCCTGGGCAAACAGACATCAAAAGGCTCTGCTAGTTATACTAAAGAAATGTAATGTGTGAATGCTCCTACCAGTGGCAAAAGGTCTCATTAAGCTATTCAGCCAAGAAGGCATCAACACAACAGGGGGCATTGAAAAGGGCTGACAGCAGATGATTGACAGATGGGTCATTTAGCTGGAGCGAGATTGGATAAGAGGGCTGTTGCTAAGGGGTGTGACTTGTGACTTGGCATGACTAAATTGTATAAAACCATTCACCGCACGCCTCACAAGGAGCGAAAAGGGTGCTCAGAGGAGCAAAACTACACCAGGGGAGAGCCTCGCAATGAGCGTCAAAAGGCGATCAGCATGGACCTTGCAATCAGCACCAAAGGGGCTCTGACACCCAAAAATACACCAACCCAGAAGCTCGCAATGAGCGCCGAAGGTACTCACACAACCAATACACTTACTTTGTGTGCCAAACAGCATTCCCTGACTTACAATTCTATACAGCCAGTTATTAAATATGTTCCTGTATTCCTGTAAACCTGAGGACTGGGTGTTAATGGAGACTAGCCAGGCTGAGCCCAGAGAGAGATAACCCAAAATAATTGACAAACCAGATGGATTCCTGTAAGCCAAAGGCAGGTGATCAACCTTGGTTTGTCTCACACTGAGTTTGCGATTTACAGTAGCAAAAATAGAAGAGCAACTACTAATGGAAATGACCTCCTCCTCAAGCTCCAGATAGTAATGAAAGCTGTATAATTTCAATATGGAAGTCTAGTAAAGTTAAGATTGTCTCTAAAATGCTGTTGTGCTCATAGCTTACACAGTTGCTGATGTTGTTAGTTTGTTACTTAATTCACAGTTTTGGCCTTTTTTTCTCAAACTATCTTTTAATAGTGATGTGCCTGTCAGTAACTTCCTACAAGTCTAGCTACATGAGTGTAACTGTTGTCTCCAAAGCCTAAACAGAGGAACAGAGAGATCCCAGGGTTCAGTGGGCCTGTTATTATCTTGATGATCTGATGTTCCAGAGGAAGACTATGAGGGACACTCAGTGGGCCTGCTAATATCTTTATTCTCATCAGGGGGCAGAAGTTACTCTCATATATCTAGGACCTGCAGGATATTAATTAGATTCACACTCAGGCTACTCACCCAACAGGTAACATTTCCCAAATCCAAGTCTCAAGAAAGTCTTTCCGTATTTTATTTTTGATTTCAGAATATGTAGGACTGAGATGAACAGATAACTCATACGAGTCCTCCACTCTGACCACAGAGGGATTGTCATGGTGCACGTTATAATCTGGAAAAAATAAATAATGTGTCCATCATTGAGGGATCAGAATTCATTTAATTTTAGCCTTCACAAAAAGAGGACTTATGGAAATCATATCTATCCTACAGACTTGATGTATACATTGTCTGTGACTTTGTAAGCTGAGGGTGGCCAGAGTGTTTACGTTTTTGTAACTGACCCCATCCCTCTCCTAATCAGGTAACGGGACAGAAGATGGACACTTTCTAAAATACAAATCCACAAGATGATACATTGTCTAAACAAAAAAGAGTTAATGATGTAATGTATATGGAAAAGGAGGTTCTTACCAGTAAAACCAGATTCAAATCCTAACATGGCTGCCATAGGAGGATAATACAGGCATTCCTTGGGTTTCTTTACAAGGGTGTTTGTCAGAATTTTTAATCCTACCTCCTAGGAGAGAGAGAAGAGTCTGATAAATTATGGACGTATTATCATTACTAATCCAACTATGGGCAGCCTGTATCACATACAACTGCCAAAGAGGAGCCCCTCAATTTCATATTCAGGCAAAGTTAACCCTCCTAAGATGTGATCCAAAGAACTAAAATCCACTCTGAGCCAGGTCTGGTGGAACAATGAGTGGAAATAGATGGAGTAATGGTGGTGTTTGGGGGTAACATAGAGGTAGGTATGTTCTTGGGGGTGGGGTTGGGGGGGGGGGGGGGGTATGAGAAAGGAGATGATCTGATGTTCCAGAGGAAGACTATGAGGAACACTACCACACTCCATGTCCTACAGAGACTACTACACACATACGCACACTTAAACATACGTGCATACTACTGCTAGTACATTTACCTACACTACATTCACTGTTACACAAATATACACATCTACACAAATACACAGTGTGATACACAATGCTACACACACACTGACACACAAACACTGAGGCACACACATTCACACTAATATACATATAGCTATACCAATCAGAGCAGATCTCTCCATATTTCCTTCTCTTGCATCTGTCTACATTTTCTCACAGCTCATCCCAGTCTCCCTCTTCGTTTCTTCCCTTCATCTCCCAATCTTTTTATTATCTCCCTGATTTCTCCTTGCTTTCCCCCATTTATATCAGAGCTACCACTAAAGTCTCACCTGTATTAGTGTGAAGACATCTGGGGTGTTGGATGCTGGCCCAGGGACATATCGTTTCTTGCGGTGGAGCGCAGCGAGGGAGCGTTTAGAGTAGCGTGGATGTGGCTTCCAGCAGGGGTTGTCATACTCCTGTACCCTGTGGTGGTAACCATACCGACTTCTCTGACTGATTAAGCTGTACAGCTGAGAAACAAAGAAGAGAAAAGAACATGGAGTGAAGGTCCTATCCAAAATCTCTCCATCCTCCGAGGTGCCAGGCTCTGTATCACTACCCAAACAAAACATTTTACCTTGCCATTGGTGTATTATAACCTCACCTTGCCCTGTGTACCACACTATACCAAGCCTAGGAACTCTGCTCACCCCATGAGACACTGGTCACTGCTTTGTGTCCCCACATTGCCCAATACTAGTCATTTCTCTTGTGCCACTCAACCAAACCAATGACCTACTCCTTTTACAGTGTGAATTGCTATCGTCATGTAATGCGCGTTGTATTTCTGAATCATTTCATTTCAGGACAGTCCTGGAGGGGACAAGATTTGTAAAGTATCCAAACTAAGGCACATGGACAGCAGAAGCCTGTGGCTCCGACAGAACAGTCATTGGGCAACAGGCTCAAACTCTCCCCCCAATGGTTTAGAAAGAGTGGCAGTGATAGGCAATGCCTGAAACTCACAGAGTCGCCGGACAACTCGGCTTCAGGTCTCACTAGGAGAACACTCTCATCCACAACCTTTATTGCACACAAAGACCCCGGAGAGGCGCTGGCTTGCAGGGAGATTTCAGATCCAGGAGCAGTTTCATGCTTGGAGAAGCTTAGAGACACCTGGAATGATGAGAAGAGACCACAAAGTGACAAATAAAAAACACATAAAACTGAACTTTGATTGCTAGGAGCCTGGGAGTAAATACAACAGAAAGATGGTGTACGGGATCAAAGAGTAACATTAAATTATAGAGGTGATGAGGGACTGGATTGTCTGGCATGTGAGACAAAGAGACAATCATGGAGCAAGCAAAACGAGGGTGATAGAGAGTCAAGGATTGCTAAACGGGGACAAAGAAAATAGGAACTGAAAGTGAGACATGCAGACATACATGGAAAATATAAAGAAAGCCAAACCGTGATATAGTGACAGAGAGAGATAAGCCCAGATAGATAAAGAGACAGAGACAGAAAGATAAAGACAAATAGAGACAGGCAGGAGGTTGAAGAGCAAGACAGTCCTACCTTGTTATTGAAGCACTTGTTGATGGGATACTTCTCAGTATCTGCTGCTATCCGCCCATTACCAAGGATGGTGTAAACCAAGATGTGAGCCAACGGTGCCATGTTAGCGGTTACCAGGAGAGGGAGTTCTACCATGCCCATCACCACTGCCCATAGAGAGACCACAGTGACTTGTCTTGAACACAAGATCCTACAGGGGCAGATGTGCCCTAGAGAGCTGTGTGCGTGTAGGGTGGCAGTAATCACCGGCTCGTTAATCAGTTAGTGTGTCATTAGATATATGTCGATTTATGTCTTTATAAAGTGACAGTTTTCTACAAGTAAAATATATTTTTATTGACCCTGGTCACTTACAGTTATCAAGTTTCCAAATTAAGTGTCAAATACACTCAACAGTTTATAGGGACAATATTAATTACTATTTGTTGTCTCTGAGAGAAGTGAGTGTATATTATGACACTAAAAGCTATTGTTCCAAAGAAGATACTTGGACATATGTTCCAAAAACCTGATATTATTGCATATATTCCCAAGGAATTATCATAGTGTTCAAACAATTACATGTAACATTTTATAATTATTAGCAACCTTACAAATGATTGCCGGAGAACTATTATACAGTTGTATATTCTTACATTATTTTACCAGCAATCACATATATAGTTCTCAGCAGCGCGGGCTTGCCAAAATCCGCTGGTAACGCAGAGGTAAAACTGTGGGCTCACAAAGTGAGCCTGCTGCAACTGCGACCCTCGCAAAGCGCTCACTGCGCTGACGGAGATGAGCGGCGTAGGCGCTCATCCCTACGACCCCACACACGACTTAGGCATTATACCTATGAACCGCGGGACTACAGATCAACACAACGCTCAATTACACAATTCACAGTGCGAGACCCGTAGCACTTTGTAAAATTTGCCTACAAAAATTACGGCCCGTAACACTTTGCAAAGGAAACTTAAAACAAAAAAAATACGACACACGGCACATTGAAAAAATTAAATAATATGAGGTACAAAATATACGAAGTTAACGGCCGAACCATGCACATCCAAAAACACGGAAAACACAAAATATAAAAACAAAAACTCACAAAAAACATCACACACAGCACGGGGGGACAGCCAGGACGCCTGGAAGTGAGGTTGCACGCAAATTTAAGTAGAATTTGAAGAGTTTCGCCACTTGAAAATCGCCTAAGCAAGAAAAAAATGGCCACCAAAAAACCTCGAAAAGGAGGCTACATGACCCCTAACCATGCAAAACACGAGGTACAAAATACACTATTAGGAAGGATGGAAAATGATCCTGACCCTCTGTAAAATGCTGCTTTACACAACTACACAAACGGCTTCACCTTCCGCACGCAGCCTATTTACACTACACACTGACACTTACACCTCAGCTCAACAACACTGAGAATGCACATTGTATGCTGCAAGAACATCAAAACAGATTGTTAGCTCTTCAGGATATTGATTGCTGGATATATTAATTACAAATAGGTAAAGTACATTAATTTATTAATTAATTAAATATCATGAAATATTATTATAAAAAAAAAAAATATATATATATATATATATATATATAAAAAAATACAAATAGCAGAGGAGAACCTCGCAATGAGCGCTGCTGATGGCGCTCAGCGTGGGGCTCAAAATGAACGCACAGGATGCGCCGAGAACCAAAAATACACGAGAGGAGAGGCTCGCAATGAGCGCCGAAGGTACCCAGAGGACCAAAAGCTTTACATTGTGTGGCAAACAGCATTCCCTGCCTTACAGTTTTCTTGCTGTCGCTAGTTACATATAACTGTCTGTCAAAGCCAGGAAGCACCTGCCTGGAGAAAGTGTAATGTCTCTGAATTAATGGAAGATGCTATTCATATCAGGTATCAGGCCACGTAGCTCACTAATGAAGTGGCACTGTATGTCCAAGTTATACAATTCATCTTTGGAACAATCATTTTTAAAGAAGTGCCATAATACAAACTTAGAGAGTGTGACAACTTTATATTTATTCATATGTGTTAAGGTTAGTAAAGTGTGCTTGTTGTGTTGCTATTTTGTACAATATATATGAACATACTGCTAGAGTGATGTGCGCAACGACAGGACTTTTTCTGTAGCATCTGTCCATCTTTCCTACCTGAGTTGCGGTTGACATCTATTTTCAGTTTTCCATCCAACACCACGTTTCCTTTTGCAATGACCTTAAACACAAACAGTTCATTTGAGATAACTTTTTATTACACTGACCTTCGTATAGACAATAAAATAATACTGTACCATATAGTAAAGATCTAGAGTGTCCTTTCCAGAAATGATCTCGCTCCCTCTAATAATGTAGTCGATGTCTATCTTGTACTCCTGGTTACATAATAAAGTATTGTCCATTGGCTGGACCTTCAGGAAGCTGTTAGTGATGGTAGTAAATTGTTGTAGGACGCGAAACGAGTCCTGGAAGTAGGGGTTCAGCTCTCCGTATTCATATGGCTGCCTCCCTTTATAGTATGAGGCCTGGAAAAATGTACAAAAATGAAAAGCCATGCACAGAATATTCAACAACACATAACATTGTGCCAAAAAACAGACTTGGTTAAGAACATACTATAGGCTGGAAAAGCAGAAAGTAGAACAACTATCTCCACACAACTGTGCCACTCTAAAAAAGCAGGCGCCTGTCTCATCCATTAGTCCCGGCTGTCATCAAATGCCTATTTTTTATTTATATTTATTTTACAATGTAGCAATTAATTCAATGTAAAAACATTTATCAAATAAAGAAACAAAAATTAAGTTAAGCAAGGATAAATTGACTTGTCACATTTTTTACTCTGTTTGATAATTGTACCCCAAAGTATCTTCACTTCCTCTTTATGTAGTTTATGGTTCCCATCAAGACAGAGGTAACATTTAACTTTGATAAATAGCCCTTTTAGAAAAAAATAGAAGTGTGGATATATATCACTACTTTATTAACCCATTAATCCACACCAACCCTTTGGTTTCTAGTGCATGTCGGGAAGGGAAGTAAATGTAAATCTTGCTAGGATATAGCCAGGGTTGATGAGTGTGAGAGTCATGGGCAAAGGTAGAAGATGATTCAATGAGACAGATAGAAGCAAGTAACATAGGGCAGGGCTGGAGAAAAAAAGTCCTAGTAGGATGTGTTGAACGTCATTTACTCATTAGTATTAGAGAATTCCTTCTACAACTGGAAAAGCCCCTCCACAACACGAACTAAAGAAAAAATGCATTTCTAGATGTACACAACTGATCATCATGGAACAAATAAATATAGATTGACCTACATAGACTTGATATGGACACCCTACTGGAGCAGGTCTGAGATATCTGCTACATGTACCTTGATGTTACTTGCACTTACTGTCAAAGTGACCTCATGTCCACCCCACTTCTTGGTATCCAACGTGAAGCACACCAGACCAGCCTCATCAGTCTCGTATACATGTTCAGTGGTCACCTTGTTGTATCTCTCTTTGAGAAACACTTTCTTAGATTTCATTGGGGATCCTTCAGCACTTTCCAACTTCAACTGTACATGGAAGAGATTACAATACATAAAACATACAAAATATAACCATGAAAAAGGAGTCAGCTATTCCATGTTTGCACATTTCTAGGGCACTCTCTGTTGATTTCTACTCACCATTGCCTTGTATCGGAGTCCAGGCTTGTAGTAGGAATCAGAGACTTCTGTATCCTCAAAGGTCACCTTGGCGAGCATAGCTGAGATACGACAACTGTTGGAACCATTGAGTTGTAGCCCTGTAGTGAGTATGAGATAATCACAGAGGTCATGTTATAGCATTTGAATAGATTCAAGACACAGAATAAAATGGTTATTAGCCACGAAGACCAAGGGAAATGTTTCAAGCATTCAAACACTGGAGCACAGAGATGAAAGTGGAAATAATCAAATTAACAAGGTGATATAACTAACTGAGAAATATCTAAAGTATCTGAACATACAAAGGTTTAAACAAGAGATAAATTACTCAAAGCACAAGCCCTTAACAGATAAACCTTACATTTTTTAAATACTTCTTGTAGGATTAGATCATCTATCATAGTGCAAGTGACTTTTGCTGTGAGGTAGTACAATGTTTCTTTGTGTCTCAATTATTTATTACTAGGGACTTGCCCGTCAAAAATGACGGGCAATAACATTTGAAGCCATGGGAATGCTGTTTGAGACATAATTGAAACCGTTTTGTACTGTGAGGACCTTCGGCGCTCATTGCGAGGCTTGGGACCTTCGGTGCTCATTGCAAGCCTCTCTAGTCGTGTACTTTTGATCCTCTGAGAGAGATATATATTTCTATGTATATGTAGTTAAGTAATAATGAATGATTTCTTAAATCAATTAATATAGTTTAATTATTTATAATTGATATATGCAGCGAGCAATAGGCTGAAGAGCTAACAATCTGTTTGTATTTTGCATCTGCATAGAATATACATTGTGAGTGTTAGTGCCCTGCTTATAAAGTGTAATGAATGTTCCAAGTGTGCATTGTAAATAGGCTGCGTGTGTGAGGTAAAGCCGTTGTTTTATTGTGTAAAGCGCCATTGTATATTCATAGTTACATAGGGCCTCATTCTATTATCGGCCCTAAATCGGCCGTAAGGCTGCGATTCCTTGCGGGGGTTCTGTTACCTCGCAATTCTATTAAACGGCCCCGCAAGGATCTCCTCTTACGGCCGGTCGCATATCTTGGAACCGACCGTAAGCTCCCAAATTTTTTAAGTCAAATATAAATTGAAGACAGCACTGTACAGCTCTGTAAATGCTAGGGATCATATTGGGGGACATGAGGATTAATAGCACCCCACTCTCAAGCTTGCACATCTGCCCAAACCCGAGTTTACATTAACTGTTTATTTTCCGGCCGCAGCGTGGCCAGGTCTGAGGTGCTCCAAGCCCTCGGGACTTTTTACATGGATTTTTGGCATAAATTAAAAAATATGTTTTTTATGGATTTGAGTGTAGGGGAATGTTGTGCTATTTTTGCTAACACCTACAATCACTTTATAGTCTCCTCAGAGTGCAGGATGGCTTTATTTTGGCTTTATAATGTGCTTAATTGTGTGTCTGCGGGGCCTTTTTCCTGCAAGTAAGCTGCGGCTCGGTTTTAGCCTTGCAGAGAGGGTTCCCGGAGTAATAGAATAGCAACCGGGCTTTTCTTGCGGCCGAAACTCTTGCGGCCGTTTTAGATCAAAGGCTTTCCTCCGACGCGAGCGGCCGCAAGGGATAGCAAGGCGCCGGCCGCAAGCCTGCCGGAATCCCCGGCCGGAGGGGAATAGAATAGCAGAATAGCTTGCGGCCGGTCCTTGCGGCCCCGCAACGGCTGGGGCCGGTAATAGAATGAGGCCCATAGTATTTAAGGTTGAAAAAAGACTCTCAGACCATCAAGTTCAACCTTTTAAGATCTCCTCTGATCTGCAATATGCGGATTAACTATTAATTAATTAGTTGTATAAAAAAAAATCAATTCCCTCCTGATCCCAGATACCGGTGACCGGACTTCTCCCTGGATCAATACTGCCTCTCTAATTATCCATGATAACCCTGAATTCCCTAATTAATTAGAAATAACTCCAGTCCCCTTTTAAAGTTATCTATTGAATCCGCTGTCACCACCTCCTCTGGTAGAGAATTCCACAGATTAACCACCCTTACTGTGAAGAACCCTTTTCTTTCTTTAAGGTGGAATCTTTTTACTTCTAACCTCAAGGGATGTCCTCTTGTCAGTTGAAAACCTCTTGGCACAAAAAGCTCCCTTGACAAATCTTTATACTGACCCTGGATGTATTTATATATATATTTATGTATTTATATAGATATTTATATATCTCCTCTTAGACGTCTTTTTTCTAGCGAAAATAAGTTTAATTTGGTTAGTCTTTCTTCATAACTTAGCACCTCCATTCCCCTTATTAGTTTTGTTGCCCTCCTCTGTACCTTTTCCAGCTCTAAAATGTCCTTTTTATGAAGTGGTGCCCAAAATTGTACTCCATATTCCAAATGAGGGTGTACTAGAGATTTGTATAGTGGCAGAATTATATCTTCTTCCCTGGCTTCTATACCCTTCTTAATACATGCTAATATTTTATTTGCCTTTGCAGCTGCTGCTTGGCTTTGAGCACTGTTACCTAGGTGGTTGCCCACAAGCACTCCCAAATACCTTTCAATATCTGATACCCCTAGATTTGCTCCATTAAGATTATATATTGCATGGCTATTTTTCCTTCCCAGATGCATAACCTTACATTTATTCGTATTAAATCTCATCTGCCATTTAGATGCCCATTCCTCAATTTTATGTAAATTCCTTTGGGGAAAAGGGAAAGCTATCTATCTGATTTAATTACCTTTGTGTCATCAGCGACAATGGAGACACCACACTCCAATCCTACCTCTAAGTCATTAATAAATATGTTAAAAAGGAGAGGACCTAATACTGAACCCTGAGGAACCCCACTTACCACATTAGTCCAATCGGAGTATGTTCCATTTACAACAACCCTTTGCTTCCTGTCTTTTAGCCAGCTCTCAATCCATGAGCAGATATTTACTGCAACTCCTGTATCTCTTCAATGTTATTCGTAATGTTATTAATGTGGTACGCGTGGTTATTAATGTGGTACGCGTCTTGTGAGCATTTTCCGGCTTTTGTAATAGTGTATCTTGTAGTTTGTAGTGTGATGTGTAAAGTGCTATGCGTTTTGCAGTGTTTTGAGCGGCCCAGGGTCATGTAGCCTCGTTTTCATTTTTTTTGGAGCCCATTTTTTTCCTCGCTTCGAGTGGCGAAAATCGTCTAAATGGAGTTAGATTTGCATTCCACCTTACTTACAGACGTCCTGGCTGTTGCCCCATGCTGTCTGTGATGTTTTTGTATTTTTGGGGTGTATTTAGTGTGTTTTTCATTTTTTTTGTTTGGCCGCTAATCTCGTAAATTTTGGCATCTTATATCTTTTTTTTTCTAAGTCCTGTGTCTTGCATTTTTTTTTCTAAGTCCTGTGTCTTGCATTTTTTTTTCTAAGTCCTGTGTCTTGCATTTTTTTTCTAAGTCCTGTGTCTTGTATTTTAATGGCTCGCCTCGCTTTGCGAGGCTCGCATCGGCTAAGTGCTACGGTTTAACGACTTGCTTGGTTGATAAGTAATCTTGGACGTGTGTGATTGTGCATCAAAGAGAAGTTGGAAACTTTGTGAGGGCTTTCCAGATACGGAGCCACACAGCTATTACATTCCCGCAGCAAACCTTTATAAGTGAACCCTTACATGTGATTGTTATGTGTGAACTGTTCCCTGCACCTATGGGAGATTTGACCTAAAGAGTGATTACATGGCTCCAGTAAAAGCTTACTGACAATCTACGTCTTCTCATAAAACTCTTTGATTGCTCACAGTGAGACAAATCCTTATGTATAAACGTAACCTCCCACAAGAGCAGATTTTGCAAGACACTTAAGGAGCTATGTGTGTCCACTACAAGAAAAAAAAACTGGAAACGTTCGGTGTTGGAGGGCCGCACACAGGCCTGGATTTGAGAATTTCTCTGCTGAGTACAGGTGATACTATTGTTTCTTCAGTCATCCTGTTCAACTCACCTGTGCACAGAAAGGGAATCCCCAGATCCAGGCCTGTGTGCGAACGTACCCACCCCTGAAATAAGTCTTTCCAATGGTTCATTCAGCCACATACAATATTACTAAGTATCAATGAAATAAATCAGTTACCAAGAGCTGCTCTCAAAACTAAACCCTGACACCCAACTACTGATATGCCACATCTGATTAATACAGAAGCCCAGAGTTTAACACCCAACAAACCCACCCAACGTCCCTCAACAATAATCCGTCTTAGCAGATGAAGAGCAAAGAGTGATGTGGGGCAGTCTAATGAAAGCATTTAACGTAAACTGGGGAGAGGAAGACACAGTAGGACAACATCACAGTGGTAAAGGTATATCATTAGAAGTGAATTGTGATGTTGTGTGAGAAAAGCACAACCTTTCCAGGTGTTTCATAACAAAAACATTTCAGAACTGATTTACATGAGAGCTGAAGGAATGAGAATGTGAATGAGTTAAGGAAATGTAAGAAGATTTCAGCCATGTGGATGGTGATCGTAAGGAGATCGGTATTAAATAAGCTTTTATTGGGCTTTATGTATCAATAAGTCTGTCACAAAAAGATGTCGATGGGCAGTTAGAGTCATGAGTTAATATGAGGGAGACGTTTGGGAATCCAATAATGAAATATGTTTCTAATTCAGTCCGTTTCTATACAGTAGGTGTCACTGGTGGATTGAATCAAGGGTGTTTATTGGTATGTCATGGAAGGACAAAGAGCCGAGAAAGCAAGGAGTGGTACTCCAATAGGGAGAGAGAGAAAGAGTAGATAGGGGTGCAAACTTAATGATATGTTAAATGTCAAGGAGTTTACCAAAAATAGAAAAGAGTGCATTCAGTTTATACCAGTTTATAATGTTCAGAATTGTTTTAGGATTCAATCACTAGTACATGTGTAGAAACACAGAGCATAAAAAAGGACAGGAAAGAACATTTTTATATGTCAAGTTTTTATTATTCTCTTTTTTAGTTTGGTGATTTTATATGTAATAATAAAAGTTAAGTTTTATATGAGAAAACCATGGTGTCTGATATTTATTAAAGGATTTTTCAGTCTAGTTTTGGATATATGGATCTTGCCATATTACAATTTAGGTTTATTATACTGTAATAACCCTTGTAGAGTTAATATACATGTTATAACCTAACAACATTTGACAAGTTGTACTTTCTACTGATAACATTTATCTCCCCTATCTTTGTGTCAAATGCCAAGGAGTGCCATCACTGTAGCAGAATAGATGGGAGGTGGAGAAGGAAAGAATGACAATATGGCCGTACCTGGGGTGATGTTAATGTGCTAAGGCATGAGAAATAAGCGTTAATTCAGTTGCCATTACAGTTTGTTTGAGATGTACTTCCTATAAATATAATATATACATGTACTGTGCTTACTATCATGTCTGTTTTGTTTGTTTTCTTGGTTCCACTTTCAGACCAATACTTTACATTTGTGGCGTTTGTTTCAGATACTGTAGCACTCGCCACTGGAGGATCTAACCAGAGGGTTCTAGATCCTTCATTTGAGGCCACCTTGTGGAAGTTCCAGTGTAAGAGTCACATAACTCATTTTTATCCAGCAGAGGCCCATTAAAATAGAAAATAAATATATGTGCTAAAAACAGTATATGTGGGCTTTATGAGAAAAGAGTGATTTATAAACTTAGTTTTATACAAATATGACCTCCGGTGACTTCACTGTGTGGTCTGCATGCACAGATTGACCAGAGATACTTGTGTTTATATTCAACCTATTTTAAATAAAGTATGCATGCAGCCTTCCCTGGGGCATGTGCAGCACCGGTAGTAGTGTATGTTAAATATAAGTGCACAGAAGTGAGGCACTATGGAGGTTGTGTTTTTGATGATTTCCTCCACATTCGTAGCTTTGCGTGCACCGAGATAGGGACATTGCTTGTTTTATGGATGCAGGAGGACCAGGGATGCATCTACCTATAATGTAAACCAATGCATCATGAGTTCTCATTGATAGAGGACCCATCTCGCATTTTAACGACCCAAATAAGAGGAGCTAGTTATAGAGCCATCAACCACAGGAAGGAATCTGGGCACTATAGACCTGTTTATGATCATTTTGTTTTCCACCCAATGTAGTTTACTCATGTAGAAAGTATTTGTGTTGAGGGTCTTCTATTTGTGGTATCTTCAGTACAGACCTGTTTACTAGAAGTCTAGCAACATCTATATGCATGATCACACCTATATGTCAATTAACAAAGGACACGGGTCTCAACAAAGCCCAACAGAGAACACAACGATGAGAGATATCAAATAAAGAATTACACAAAGTGAAAATCAGTATCATTGAACAATAATATCCGGTGACGAAGAGAAGAAGTGAGCCATGGAGGGCGAATAAAGTTTAAGTATTTTTCTCCTACCTGTTTTGTCCTCAAGGAGTGATGCCTCGGCCTCAAATCTCGGCTGGTAGTCGTATGACCTCATCTGGTAAAAGGAGGTTGATATCTCCAGGTTTAGACAACCGGACCTGTCTGTCTGCATGAGAGGGAAGAGTGAGAGGAGGAGATTGAGATCACAGTATGTGTGAGGAACCCAAAGAGGAGGACAAGATTAAAGTTTCTACAAGGAGGGTAAAACAGTACTTTCTTTGAGCTGGGTGAGATAGCAGGAAAGGATTGTCTTCTCCTTGTCATGACATATTACAGGAAACTGAATATCAGTGAACCCTATGGACATCTGGACTTCAACAATATTGTGCTTTTACTCCCATTTATTTGACTGTAAATCTGATAACATTACCAGGCCCTTCTTCAGTCCTTGTTTACCTTCCTCTCAAAGGCAGACAAAACTAATTGTTTTGTATCTGTTTCTGTGCTGTGTTCAGGTCTTCAGATTAATATAACTCACTTTATGTGCAGCAAAAGCTTTCATATAAACCCTGGGCTTTGAAATGAATGATATAAAATATCAACTGCACTGGCCCTTTAATTGTCAGGAGAGCAAATGAGTAATATCTGTAAGGAGGATGAGTTAGTGAAAGATGTAAGGAACATTAGTTAGTAATTTCTGTGAGGATGTGTTAGTAATATCTATGAGGAGGATGAGTTAGTAATATCTATGAGGAGGATGAGTTAGTAATATCTGTGGGAGGATGAGTTAGTAATATCTATGAGGAGGATGAGTTAGTAATATCTGTGGGAGGATGAGTTAGTAATATCTATGAGGAGGATGAGTTAGTAATATCTATGAGGAGGATGAGTTAGTAATATATGTGAGTAGGATGTGTTAGTGGTATCTTTGAGGAGGAGGATGAGTTAGTAATATCTGTGAGGAGGATGAGTTAGTAATATCTGTAAGGAGCATGAATTAGTAATATCTGTAAGGAGGATGAGTTAGTAATATCTGTAAGGAGCATGAATTAGTAATATGAGTAAGATGAGTTAGTAATATGAGTTAGTAATATATGTGAGGAGGATGAGTTAGTAATATATGTAAGGAGGATGAGTTAGTAATATATGTAAGGAGGATGAGTTAGTATTTTCTGCACCGGTGAAGCAAACTCTGACTATCTTGGGTCCCCGGCTTCTCATCCATACCCGGCCTGTATAGTTTCTGCACAAATCCTGTGGACGCTCTTCTCTTGGGGACCAAAAAAACTCCACAACTCTGCGACACAACTGGGCTGTGACCACACCCTGGACCGACTTTCCAAAGGTGTATCTGAGAGAGAAGTAAGAAGAAATAAGACAAAATAAGACAAAGAGAGAAGAAGAGGGCAGTGGCTGAGATATAAAAGCTCTGAGAGAGAGGAATAAAGACAGTCATTGGAAGAAATAGAGAAAAAAGGGTAAAAGAATGAGAGAGAAAACCGAGGGATAGCTAGAAAGGGAAATAATTAAACAGGAGCAAGAAGCGAGTGTGTGAAAGCAATATGGCTTCTCAGGTGTATGAACTGTCCGGAATAAACTTACTTCCCGCATATTTTCAAAGGAAATGTCTCTTGAACAAGTGTCACTACTGTCGGCAGTAGTATGTTCACCTCATATGGGGGCAGCACTGAAAGTGTGAAAGATCCAGTCATTACTCCAGCCCTCAATCACTGCTAGAGGCAATAAAGTTTCATTTATAATATGAAGAAAAAATTATTTCCACTAAAACTTGTGCAAAATAACACGTTAGAGGAGCACACCCAGGTGCTACACACAGACACACATGTAAAACACATTTATATATATATATAGTATGTTGTAGTCACCATATTCTGCCACATGGAATAACTGCTGGCCATTGGGGGTCCTGATGGTGTATGTTCCTAGAGGGGCCTCAGAATCCAGTGGGAAGGAAAGATTTACAATGCCCTGCTGGGGAGAGAGATCCAACCACTGCCCGATCCGGTTACTGTTTGGATCCTGACGAAGAAGCAAAACAAGGTGATATCTCTTGGCTGTGAATTGGTATAGAGAACACGGGGTGGAGGCACAGGGGGTCACACACAGAGCAGGGGGCACAGGGGGTCACACATAGAACAGGGGGCACAGGGGGTCACACATAGAACAGGGGGCACAGGGGGTCACACATAGAACAGGGGGCACAGGGGGTCACACACAGAGCAGGGGGTACAGGGGGTCACAAATAGAGTAGGGGGCACTGGAGGTCACACATAGAACAGGGGGCACAGGGGGTCATACACAAAGCAGGAAGCACAGCAGGTCACACACAGAGCAAGGGGCAAAGGGAGACACCAGTAGAGCAGGGGGCACAGGGGGTCATACATAGAACCGGGGGCACAGGGGGTCACACACAGAGCAGGGGGCACAGGGGGTCACAAATAGAGTAGTGGGCACTGGAGGTCACACAGAACAGGGGGCACAGGGGGTCACACATAGAACAGGGGGCACAGGGGGTCACACATAGAACAGGGGGCACAGGGGGTCACACACAGAGCAGGGGGTACAGGGGGTCACAAATAGAGTAGGGGGCACTGGAGGTCACACATAGAACAGGGGGCACAGGGGTCATACACAAAGCAGGAAGCACAGCAGGTCACACACAGAGCAAGGGGCAAAGGGAGACACCAGTAGAGCAGGAGGCACAGGGGGTCATACATAGAACCGGGGGCACAGGGGGTCACACACAGAGCAGGGGGCACAGGGGGTCACAAATAGAGTAGTGGGCACTGGAGGTCACACATAGAACAGGGGGCACAGGGGGTCATACACAAAGCAGGAAGCACAGCACGTCACACACAGAGCAAGGGGCAAAGGGAGACACCAGTAGAGCAGGGGGCACAGGGGGTCATACACAAAACAAACCCCCCACTGAATCATTGACAATTGAATCCTTCCTGACCCCAGAAACTGGCAATCGGATTCCTCACTGGATCAATATTTCTTCACTTGTTATCCAACCCTTTTTAAAGTTTTCTGTTGAATCCTCTGTCATGACCCCATATGGTAGACAATTCCACAGATTAACCACCCTTAATGTGAAGATCCCTTTTCTTTCTTGAAGGTGGAATCTTTTTCCTTCAAGGGATGTCCTCTTGTGAGTTGAAAACCTCTTGGCACAAAGGTTCTCCTGACAAAACCTTTCTACTGACCCCGAATGTATTTATATAAGGCAATCATATCTCCTCTTAGACGCCTTTTTTCTGGAGAAAATACGTTTAATTTGGTTGGCCTTTCTTCATAGCCCCTCCATTCCCCTTATTAGTTTTGTTACCTTTCTCTGTCCAAAATTGTCCTCCATATTCCAAATGAGGGTGTACTAGAGATTTGTATAGTGGCAGAATTATATTTGCTTCCCTGGCTTCTATACCCTTCTTAATAGATGCTAATATTTTATTTGCCTTTGCAGCTGCTGCTTGGCTTTGAGCACTGTTACCTAGGTGGTTGTCCACAAGCTCCCAAATCCCTTTTTAAATATCCGGTACCCCTAGATTTGATCCATTAAGATTATAAATTGCATGGCTATTTATCCTTCCTAAATTCATAACTTTACATTTATTCGTATTAAATCTCATCTGCCATTTAGTTGCCCATTTCTCTAATTTATGTAAATCCCTTTGTAATGGAAAGTACATCATTACCTGTTTTAGTTACCTTGCACAACTTAATGACATCAGCAAATATAGAGACAATACTTTCCAGTCCTACTTCTAAGTCATTAATAAATAAGTAAAAAATTAGAGGACCTAGTACTGGACCGCAGGGAACCCCACTTACTGCATTAGTCCAATCGGAGCATGTTCCATTTACAACAATCCTTTGCTTCCTGTCTTTTAGCCAGCTCTCAATCCATGAGCAGATATTTACTGCAATTCCTGAATCCCTTAGTTTGCACAATAGTCTCCCATGAGGCACTGTATCAAAAGCCTTTGCAAAATGCAAAAAGACTTCATCCACTGAGTTATCTTGACCCAAGCTCCTACTAACTTCCTCATAGAAACTAATTAGATTTGTTTGACATGACCGATCCCTCATAAATCCATGTTGTCCGATATATAATCTTGAATAGACATATTCTTGTATATTTTCTTTACATTAATATGTTTTAAAACACACCAGGGGTAGTCTTAAGCTCCTGAGTAGCTAACTTTTAATTTTCTATTTTAGCCTGTCTGATAGCATTTTTGCTGCCTTATTATATATTCCCTGTACCAACATACAGCTGCCTCTCTAACTTCTTTCTTGTATAATATAAATGTCTGTTTTTTACACCTATATTAATCTTTAAATCATTGTTAAGTAAGGATTTGAATGTTTTGTCCATTTATGGTCAGTGTTTTTACCCATCAGTTCTTTGTCCCAGTCTATATGTTGTATTGCTGCCCTTAGACCGTTAAAATCTGCCCTTTTAAATTTAGGAGTTTTTTTTTCTTGCCCTGTTATAGATGTTTGTTTACTGAAATTCCACTTCAAATGAGTCTGTGTTGTGATCACTGTTTCCTAACGGTTGCCCTATTTCATAATTTGTTACCATATCAATATTATTTGTGATGACTAAATCCAAGATGGCCCCATTTCTAGTAGGCTCCTGTATAACCTGGGCCAGATAACGATCCCCGAGTGTACTCAAGAACCTGCTCCCCTTAGCTGAACTGCTGGTCCCATTTATCCAGTTTATTTCAGGGTAGTTATAATCTCCCATTATTAGAACTTGCCGATGCTTAGCTGCATTTCCAATCTGTAACAATAATTGTATTTCCTCACTTTCAATTATGTGTGTGAGCTTTTAGCACATTCCTACCAATACTGGGCCATATTCTATAGACCAATTCTCAAAGTTACACAAACTTAAAATGACTCTGAAATGTGCCACAGATTCTATTTGCTACTCACATTCTGATTCCCCGCCCACAATCAATACTTATACACCAGCCCCCCTACATTCTTACCACCCATACATACTTCTCCCTAGACTTACTGTATCTATATATATATAAATCTATAAATCTATATCCAGCCAAAGCCACAAAACCGGCCATAGAACTCCATTGGTTTTGGCACAGCTAAAGTTTTACGAGTGCTAACCAATTAAGATTACACAAAATCGATATTCTACAGTGGTGGAAAAAAGTATTTGATCCCCTGCTGATTTTGAATGTTTGTCCACTGACAAAGAAATTATCAGTCTATCATTTTAATGGTTGGTGTATTTTAACAGTGAGAGACAGAATATCAAAAAAACAAAACAAGAAAAACGCATGTCAAAAAAGTTATAAATCGATTTGCAGGTCAGTGAGGGAAATAAGTATTTGATCCTTTACCAGTCAGCAAGATTTCTGTCTCCCGGGTGTCTTTTATACAGGTAACAAGCTGAGATTAGGAGCACTCTCTTAAAGGGAGCACTCTCTTAAAGTGAATGCTCCTAATCTCAGCTCGTTACCTGTATAAAAGACACCTTTCCACAAAAGCAATCAATCAGATTCCAAACTCTCCACCATGGCCAAGACCAAAGAGCTGTCCAAAGATGTCAGGGACAAGACTGTAGACCTACACAAGGCTGGAATGGGCTACAAGACCATCGCCAAGACCATGGTGAGAAGGTGACAACAGTTGGTACGAATATTCGCAATTGGAAGAAACATAAAATAACAATTACAAAGAGGAGTGGGACAAAATCCCCCCTGAGATGTGTGCAAACCTGGTAGCCAACTACAAGAAATGTCTGACCTCTGTGATTGCCAACAAGGGTTTTGCCACCAAGTACTAAGAGAAGGGGTCAAATACTTATTACCCTCATTGACCTGCAAATACATTTATAACTTTTTTTGACATGCCTTTTTCTTGTTTTTGTTGTTGTTATTCTGTCTCTCACTATTAAAATACACCTACCATTACAATGATAGACTCATCATTTCTTTGTCAGTGGACAAATGTTCAAAATCACCAGGGGGGTCAAATACCTCCCCCCCCCCCCCCCCCACTTTATTAGACTCACATATAGAATACAGAATAGTCTCAAACCAGCAAATAAGCAGTTAAAAAAATATTTTTGGGCATTTTTTTTGTGTGAATTTTATCCTAGCAGTTTCTTTAATGAATTGTATTAATTTCTATATTGCTGGATTGCAAATCCGATTGCTAAATTTACTTCTCAACACTAATTAACTCGTAGTCTTAAGTATAACCTCCATGTTTTACTGACGTCATGAGGAGGGTCTCATTTACTATTGGCTGTGTCTAAGAAGTAAATTACGGGCTTACTTAAATATTGTCAGATCATATGATCACGCCCCCTGAAATTTGATTAAAAAAAGCAAGGTTTACGAGTTCAGCCTTGTGGTCGGATTTGCGAGCTGGAGTCAGTAGAATACATCTAAACATTTATATAAAAAACACCCACAGCCAAATTTGTGAGTTTGAGGCATTTGCGAGCAGCTAATAGAATAGGGCCCAGTGTTTTTAGGATTGCTTTCTTCCACTATTTATTTCTACTCACAAGGCTAAAAATCATCATCATTTGATACTCCATAAATATCTTCTCTGACTATAGACTTTAAATCAGTTTTAACATAAATACATGCTCCTACTCCTCTTCCACCATTGTCCATATATCTCCAAAATAGGATCTAACCCTTCAATTAACTCGCCGGTCATAAAAAAAAAACATCATCACCATATCTCCATGCAAGGCCCAGCTAAACTGTGCTCTGTGAGCACCAACTCCCTTTCCAGTGGGATATCAGTAAGTGCTGCAATTCTCCAATTTGATCTTCAAGAGAGGCAGCACAGAGACCTAAGGTAACCCTGGAGTAGCTGCAGAGTTCCACAGCAGAGACTGGAGTATCTGTACATAGGACGACAATAAGCCGTACGCTTCATAGAGTTGGGCTTTATGGCAGAGTGGCCAGAAGGAAGCCATTACTTTCAGCAAAAAACAAAATGCCACGCTTTGAGTGTGCGAAAAGGCATGTGGGAGACTCCCAAAATGTATGGAGGAAGATGCTCTGGTCTGATGAGACTAAAATTGAACTTTTCGGCCAAAGAAAACGCTATGTCTGGCGCAAACCCAACACATCACATCGCCCAAAGAGCACCATCCCCACAGTGAAACATGGTGGTGGCAGCATCATGCTGTGAGGATGTTTTTCAGCAGCCGGGACTGTGAAACTGGTCAGAGTTGAGGGAAAGATGGATGGTGCTAAATACAGGGATATTCCTGAGCAAAACCTGTACCACTCTGTGCATGATATGAGGCTAGGACGGAGGTTCACCTTCCAGCAGGACAATGACCCCAAACACACTGTTAAAGCAACACTTGGGGGGTGTAAGGGGAAACATGTAAATGTGTTTGGATGGCCGAGGCACAGCCCAGACCTCAATCCAATAGGAAATCTGTGGTCAGACTTAAAGATTGCTGTTCAGAAGCACAAACCATCCAACTTGAAGGAACTGGAGCAGCAAGGAGGAATGGACAGAAATCCCAGTGGTAAGATGTGGCAAGCTCATAGAGACTTATCCAAAGTGACTTGGAGCTGTGATTGCCGCAAAAGGTGTATCTACAAAGTATTGGCTTTAAGGGGTGAATAGTTATGCACATTGACTTTTTCTGTTATTTTGTCCTATTTGTTGTGGCATGTTCTGTAAATTTAATGATGCAAATCCTCAAACAATCCATGTTAATTCCAGGTTGTAAAAGGCAACAAAACACAAATAATGCCAAGGGGGGTGAATACTTTTGCAAGGCACTGTATATGTGGCAGGATGATCACTGACGGAATATACTGCGTAAAAATATATATATATATATACTTGGAGATAATGTTCCCCTCAACTGTAATCTATAAAAAAAACACCCTTATTGACTGTACATGTCCTAACCCCTTTCAGCACTTGCATTATAACTGCTCACTGTTTGCCAGCTGTCAGGTTCGCTCCTTCCCCTGTTTAAATTAGTTTCTTCGAAACTGCTCCTCCACTCCCCGGCACACTGATTACTGATCACCCACAGCAAGGCAAATAAACAGCACCCTTTCCCTCACATAATCATACACCAAGCATGGAACAGAGGGCACAGGGGGTCACACACAGAGCAGGGGGCACAGGGGTCATACACAGAGCAGGGGGCACAGGGGGTCACACACAGAGCAGGGGGCACAGGGGGTCACACACAGGGCAGGGGGCACAGGGGGTCACACACAGAGCAGGGGGCACAGGTAGTCACACACAGAGCAGGGGGCACAGGGGGTCACACACAGGGCAGGGGGCACAGGGGGTCACACACAGAGCAGGGGGCACAGGTAGTCACACACAGAGCAGGGGGCACAGGGGGTCACACACAGAGCAGGGGGCACAGGGGGTCACACATAGAACAGGGGGCACAGGGGTCACATATAGAGCAGGGGCCACAGGGGTCATACACAGAGCAGGGGGCACACAGGGTCACACACAGAACAGAGGGCACAGGGGTCACATACAGAGCAGGGGGCACAGGGGGTCACACACAGAGCAGGGGGCACAGGGGTCATACACAGAGCAGGGGGCACAGGGGGTCACACATAGAACAGGGGGCACAGGGGGTCACACACAGAGCAGGGGGCACAGGGGGTCACACATAGAACAGGGGGCACAGGGGTCACATATAGAGCAGGGGCCACAGGGGTCATACACAGAGCAGGGGGCACAGGGGGTCACACACAGAACAAAGGGCACAGGGGTCACATACAGAGCAGGGGGCACAGAGGGTCACACACAGAGCAGGGGGCACAGGGGTCATACACAGAGCAGGGGGCACAGGGGGTCACACACAGAGCAGGGGGCACAGGGGTCACATACAGAGCAGGGGCCACAGGGGTCATACACAGAGCAGGGGGCACAGGGGGTCACACACAGAGCAGGGGGCACAGGGGTCACATATAGAGCAGGGGCCACAGGGGTCATACACAGAGCAGGGGGCACAGGGGGTCACACACAGAACAGAGGGCACAGGGGTCACATACAGAGCAGGGGGCACAGGGGGTCATACACAGAGCAGGGGGCACAGGGGGTCACACACAGAGCAGGGGGCAGAGGGGTCACATACAGAGCAGGGGCCACAGTGGTCATACACAGAGCAGGGGGCACAGGGGTCATATACAGAGCAGGGGGCACAAAGGGTCATGCACAGAACAGAGGGCACAGGGGTCACATACAGATCAGGGGTCACATACAGAGCAGGGGGCACAGGGAGTCACACACAGAATGGTGGAGCAGGGGTCACATACAATAGGGAGAAAAGATTAAAGCAAAAACGGAGTGACACTTATAGTGAGGTCAGAAAGATTTCACAAAACATTGTTCATTAAAAATTAGGAAACAATATTTTCCTTACCTGTAATTCCACAAGTGAGACCTGTGTGAAGAAAATGGAGAGATTAAAGATGATCCAAAAGGAGAAAGGCGAGGAGAAAAGATTATAGAGACAGGAAAAAAACAGAAAGGGAGAGAGAACAAGGAACGTGGAAAGTGAAAGAGGAGGAGAGTGAGAGTGGAAGAGCATGTGATAGAAAGAGAATGTGAGAGGATGGGAGTGAGTGAGAGGATGGGAGTGAGTGAGAAAGGAGGAGAGTGAGAGGAGAAGAGTGTAAGAGGAGGAGAGTGAGAGGAGGAGAGTAAGAGAGGAGAGGAGTGAGAGGAGAAGAGTGCGAGAGGACGAGAATGAGAGTAGAAAATGTGAGAGGAGAAGAGTGTGAGAGGAGGAGAGTGAGAGGAGGAGTGTGAGAGGAGAAGAGAGTCAGAGGAGAAGAGTGTGAAAATAGGAAAGTGTGAGGGGAGGAGAGGAGAGAGTAGGAGAGTGAGAGGAGAAGAGTGTGAGGAGGAGTGTGTGAGGAGGAGAGTGTGAGGGGGAGAAGAGTGTGAGTGGAGAATAGTGTGAGAAGAGGAGAGTGAGAGAGAAGGAGAGTGTGAGGAGAGTGAGAGAGAAGGAGAGTGTGAGGAGGTGAGTGTAAGAGAAGAACAGTGTAAGAGGAGCAGAGTGACAGAGGAGGAGAGTGCAAGAGGAGGAGAGTGAAAGAGGAGGAGAGTGTGAGTGGAGGAGAGTGAGAGGAGTAGTGTGAGAGGAGAAGAGAGTCAGAGGAGAAGAGTGTGAGAATAGGAAAGTGTGAGAGGAGGAGAGTGAGAGAGTAGGAGAGTGAGAGGAGAAGAGTGTGAGGAGGAGTGTGTGAGTTGGAGAGTGTGAGAGGAGGAGAGTGAGAGAGTAGGAGAGTGAGAGGAGAATAGTGTGAGAAGGAGAGTGTGAGAGGAGAACAGTGTAAGAGGAGGAGAGTGAGAAATGGGGAGAGTGCAAGAGGAGGAGAGTGAGATGAGAAGAGTATGAGGAAGAGGGTGTGAAGAGGAGAGTGTGAGGTGGTGAAGAGTGTGAGTGGAGAATAGAGTGAGAAGAGAAAAAAGGAGAGTGTGAGGAAGAGAGTGTAATAGGAGGAGAGTAAGGGTAATGGAGAGCAAGAGAGGAGGAGAGCCATAGAGACGAAAAGTGTGAGATGAAGTCTGAAAAGGAAAGTGAGTGAGGAGGAGGGTGTGAGAGGAGAAGAGTGTTGGAGGAAGAGATTGACAGAAGTGGAGAGTGAGTGAGGAGGAGAGTGTAAGAGGAGAAGAGTGTGAGAGGAGAACAGTGTGAAAGGAGGAGAGGAAGTGAGAAGGAGAATGTGAGAATAAGAGAGTGTGAAAGGAGGAAAGTGTGAAGAGAAGATTGTGAGAGAAGGAGATTGTGAGGAGGAGAGTCTTAGAGAAGGAGATTGTGAGGAGGAGAGTGAAAGAAGATTCTTTATAAAAAAAGAATAATAATAAAAAGAGGAGGAAAGTGGGAGGAGAAGGAAAGTGTGAGGAGGCGAGTGAAAGAAGAAGAGAGTGAGAGAGGAGGAGAGTGATGGAGGAGAAGAGTTTGAGAGGAGGAGAGTGAGAGTCAAGGAGAGTGTGAGAAGAGGAGAGTGTGTGTAGGAAAGTGTGAGGAGGAGGAAAGTGTGAGGAGGAGAGTGTGACAGGAGGAGATTGTGAGGAGGAAAGCGAGAGAAGAAGAGAGTGAGACAGGAGGAGAGTGATAGGGGAGAAAAAATGTGAGAGGAGCAAAGTGAGAGACAAGGAGAGTATGAGAGGAGTAGAGTGTGAAAGGAAAAGAGTGTGAGAGGAAGAGACTGAGAGAAGAGGAGAGAGAGAGGAGGAGAGTGTGAGAGGAGAACAGTTTGAGAGGAGAGTGAGACAAGGAGATTGTGAGGAGGAGAGAGTGAAAGGTAGAGATTGTGAGGAGGAGAGTGAGAGAAGAGGAGAGCGAGAGAGGATTAGAATGATAGAGGAGAAGATTGTGAGATGAAGAAAGTCTGAAAGTAAAGTGAGTGAGGAGGAGAGTGTAAGAGGAAAAGAGTGTGAAAGGGAGAGAGTGAGAGAAGAGGAGAGAGAGAGGAGGACAGTGAGAGAAGGAGAATGTGAGAGAACAGGTGGAAAGTAAGAGAAAAGGAGAGTATGAGAGGAGTATGATAGGAGAACAGTGTGAGAGGAGGAGAGTGAGTGAAAGACAGTGTGAGAGGAGGAGATTGTGAGGAGAAAGGTGAGATAAGAGAAAAGTAAAAAGAAGGAAAATGTGAGAGAAAGAGAGTGTGAGAGGAGGTAAGTGTGAGGAGAAGAGTGTGAGTGAAGGAGATTGTGAGGAGGAGAGAGTGAAAGGAGGATATTGTTAAGAGGAGAGTGGAGAGAAGAGGAGAGCGAGAGATAAGAAGAGCAATAGAGAGAGTGTGAGATGAAAAAAGTCTGAAGGGAAAGTGAGTGATGAGGAGAGTATGAGAGGAAAAGAGTGTGAGAGGAAGAGAGTGTGAGAGGAAGAGAGTGTGAGAGGAGGAGAGTGTGAGAGGAGAACAGTTTGAGAGAAGGAGAGTGAGAGACAAGGAGTGTGAGCGGAGGAAAGTGTGAGGAGATGAGTGTGAGAGGAAAAGAGTGTGAGAAGAAAAGAGTGAGAGAAGAGGAGAAGAATGTGAGAGGAGAGAAGGAGAATGTGAGAAAAAGAGAGTGTGAGTGTATAAAGGTGACAGGAAACGAGTGTGAGAGGAGGAAAGACAGAGAGTGTGAGGCAAAGAGTGTGAGGAGGAGAGTGTGGGAGGAGAACAGTGTGAGAGGAGGAGAGGGAGCGAGGAGAATGTGAGAGGAAGAGAGTGTAAAAGGAGAAAAGTGTGAAGAGAAGATTATGAGAGAAGGAGATTGTGCAGAGGAGAGTTTGAGAAGAGGAGATTGTGAGGAGGAAAGTGAAAGAAGAAGAGAGTGTGAGGAGGAGGAGGAAAGTGTGAGGAGGAGAGTGTGACAGGAGGAGATTGTGAGGAGGAGAGTGAGAGAAGAAGAGAGCGAGAGAGGAGGAGAGTGATCGAGGAGATGAGTGTGAGAGGAGGAAAGTGAGAGACAAGGAGAGTGTGAGAGGAGTGGAGAGTGTTAGGAGAACAGAGTAAGAGGAGGAGAGTGAGTGAGGATTAGAGTGTAAGATAGTGTGATGCGAAGAGTGTTAGGAGAGTGTGAGATTAGTACAGTGTGAGAGGGGGAGAGTGAGCGAGAAGGAGAATGTGAGAGGAAGAGAGTGTGAAAGGAGGAAAGTGTGAAGAGAAGATTGTGAGAGAAGAGGAGCGTAAAAAAGAAGGAGAATGTGAGAGGAATAGAGTGTGAGAGGAGGAACATTTGATGAGTAGTGTGGAAGAGGAGGTAGATTGTGAGGAAGAGAGTGAGAGAAGAAAATAGCGAGAGAGGAGAGCGAAAGAGGAAAAAAGTGTGAGATGAAGAGAGTCTGAGAGGAGGAGAGTGAGTGAGGAGGAGAATGTAAGAGAAGAAGGGTTTGAGAGGAGGAGAGTTAGATTCAAGCAGAGTGTGAGAGAATGAAAGTGGGAGTGGGAGAGGAGAACAGTGTGAGAGGGGAGAGTGAGAGACAAGGAGAGTGTGAAAGGAGGAGAGTGTGAGAGGAGGGAGGTGTGAGGAGGAGGAAAGTGTGAGGAGAAGAGTGTGACAGGAGGAGATTGTGAGGAGGAGATTGAGAGAAGAAGAGAGTGAGAGAGGAGGAGAGTAATAGAGTAGAAGAATGTGAGAGGAGGAAAGTGAGACATAAGGAGAAAGTGAGATGAGTAGAGTGTGATAAGAGAACAGTGCGAGAGGAGGAGAGTGAGTGATGAGAAGAGTGTAAGAGGAGATACAAGTAGAGTGTGAGAGGAGGTGAATGTGAGAGGAGGAGAGTGTGAGGCAGAAAGTGTGAGGAGTAGAGTGTGAGAGGAGAACAGTGTGAGAGGAAGAGAGTGAGAAACAAGGAGTGTGTGAGAGGAAAAGGGTTTGAGAGGAAAAGGGTGTGAGAGGAAGAGAGTGAGAGAAGAGGAGATTGAGAGTGGAGGAGAATGTGAGAGAAGGAGAGTGTGAGAGAAGAACAGTTGAAGAGAAGGAGAGTGAGAGACAAGAAGAGTGTGATTGGAGAACAGTGTGAGAGGAGGACAGTGAGAGACAAGGAGAGTGTGAGAGGAGGAGAGTGTGAGAGGAGAAAGGTGTGAGAAGAGTGTGAGAGGAGGAGAGTGAGAGAGAAGGAGAATGTGAGAGGAAGAGAGTTTGAGAAGGAAAGTGTGAAGAAAAGAGTGTGAGAGAATGAGATTGTGAGGAGGAGGGTGAAAGGAGGAGATTGTGAGGAGGAGAGTGACAGAAGAGGAGAGCGAGAAAGGAGGAGAGCAATAGAGGAGAAGAGTGTGAGATGAAGAGAATATGAGAGGAAAGTGAGTGAGGAGCAGTGTGTGAGAGGAAAAGAGTGAGAGAAGAGGAAAGTGAGAGAGGAAGAGAGTTTGAGAGGAGAGTGTGAGAGAAGGAGAGTGAGAGAGGTTGAAAGTGTGAGGAGAATGTGAGAAGTGGAGAAGGAAAGAGAGAGAGAGAAGGAGAATGTGAAAGGAAGAGCATGTGAGAGGAGTAAAGTGTGAGGAGAAGATTGTGAAGAGGAAAGTGAGAGAATGGGAAAGCGAGAGAGTAGGTGAGCGGTAGTGGAGAAGAGTGAGATATGAAGAAAGTCTGAGAGAAAAACAGTGTGAGAGTGAGAGACAAGGAGAGTTTGAGAGGAGTAGAGTGTGATAGGAGAACAGTGTGAGAGGAGGAGAATGTGAGGGTAGGAGAATGTGAGGAGGATAGTGTGAGAGGAGAACAGTGTGAGTAGATGAGAGTGAAAAAAGGAGAGTGTGAGAGGAGATTGTGAGGAGGAGAGTGAATAAAGAAGAGAGTGAGAGAGGAAGAGAGAGATAAAGGAGAAGAGTGTGAGAGGAGGGAAGTATGAGATAAGGAGAGTGTGAGAGGAGTAGAGTGTGATAGGAGGAAAGTGTTAGAAGGAGAGTGTGAGAGGAGAACAATGTGAGAGGAGTCGAGTGAGAGAGGTGGAAACTGTGGGGAGAGTGTGAGAGGAGGAGAGTGAGAGAAGAGGAGTGAAAGAGAGAGAGAAGGAGAATGTGAGAGGAAGAGCATGTGAGAGGAGGAAAGTGTGAGGAGAAGAGTATGAGAGGAGGAGATTGTGAAGAGGAGAGTGAGAGAAGGGGAGAGCGACAGAGTAGGAGAGCGATAGAGGAGAAGAGTGAGAGATGAAGAAAGTCTAAGAGGTGAACAGTGTGAGAAGAGGTTGATGAGAAACAAGGACAGTGTGAGAGGAGGAAAGTGTGAGAGGAGGAGAGTGAGAGAAGAGGAGAATGAGAGAGAGAGAAGGAGAAGGAGAGACACGGAGAGTGTGAGAGGAGTAGAGTGTGATAGGAGAAGAGTGTGAGAAAAGGAGAGTGAGAGACAAGGAGAGTGTGAAAGGAGGAGAGTGTGAGAGGAGAACAGTGTGAGAGGAGGAGAGGAAGTGAGAAGGAAAATGTGAGAGTAAGAGAGTTTGAAAGGAGGAAAGTGTGAAGTGAAGATTGTGAGAGAAGGAGATTGTGAGGAGAAGAGAGTGAAAGGAAGAGGCTGTGAGGAGGAGAGTGAGAGAAGAGGAGAGCGAGAGAGTAGGAGAGTGATAGAGGAGGAGAGTGAGAGATGAAGAAAGTCTGAGAGGAGAACAGTGTGAAAGGAGGAGAGTGAGAGATAAGGAGAGTGTGAAAAGAGCAATAGAGGAGAAGAGTGTGAGATGAAGACAGTCTGACAGTAAAGTGAGTGAGGAGGGAGTGTGAGAGGAGAACAGTGAGAGAGGAGAGTGAGAGACAAGGAGAGTGTGAGAGGAGTATAGTGTGAGAGGAGGAAAGTGTAAGGAGGAGAGTGTGAGAGGAAGAGAGTGAGAGAAGAGGAGAGTGAGAGAGAGAAAATGAGAATGTGAGAGGAAGAGAGTGTGAGAGGAGGAAAGTGTGAGGAGGATAGTGTGAGGAGGACAGTGAGAGAAGGGGAAAGTGAGATAGGAGGAGAGCCATAGAGGCAAAGAGTGTGAGATGAAGAGAGTCTGAAAGGAGAACAGTGTAGAAGGAGGAGAGTGAGAGAGGAGGATAGTGTGAGAGGAGGGACATGTTATAGGAGAAGAGTGTGAGAGGAGGAAAGTGGGAGAAGAGGAGAGTGAGAGAGCAGGAGAGTGTGAGAAGAGGAACCTGGGATAGGAGGAGAGTGAGAAGACAAGGATAGTGTGAGAAGAGGAGATGGTGAGAGGAGAACATTGTGAGAGGAGAAGATGGAGAGAAGAGGAGAGAGAAGGAGAATGTGAGAGGAAGAGAGTGTGAGAGGAGCAGATCGTGAGGAGACTGAGAGAAGAGGGGACCAAGAGTGAGTGAGGAGAAAAATGTGAGAGGAGGAGACTGTGAAAGGATGTGAATTTGAAATTCATCCTAATGTGCAGTTTTTTACTGGTTTCACACATGTACAAGAAATATGTAAAATATTTAAGAATTTAAAGCCACTACTATCCTGGCATTTAGACAACCACTGAATCTGTGACAAACATTGGTTATCAGAAGACTGACCAATGAACAGCACCACAGAGATGGCACCACACCTTGCAATAAAAATCCCTGCAAATTATGTCAACACAACTGTAGGGAAGACACGGCCATATAACAACAAGACCTATAACGTCAGGGGGTCATATTCATGTACATGTGTAGAGAGGACACAGCCACATAACAGCAAGACCTATAACATCAGGAGTCATATTCATGTACATGTGTAGAGAGGATACAGCCACATAACAACAAGACCTATAACATCAGGGGGTCATATTCATGTACATCCGTAGAGAGGACACAGCCACATAACAGCAAGACCTATAACATCAGGAGTCATATTCATGTACATGTGTAGAGAGGATACAGCCACATAACAACAAGACCTATAACATCAGGGGGTCATATTCATGTACATGTGTAGAGAGGACACGGACACATAACAACAAGACCTATAACATCAGGAGTCATATTCATGTACATGTGTAGAGAGGACACGGCCACATAACAACAAGACCTATAACATCAGGAGTCATATTCATGTACATGTGTAGAGAGGACACAGCCACATAACAACAAGACCTATAACATCAGGGGGTCATATTCATGTACATGTGTAGAGAGGACACAACCACATAACAACAAGACCTATAACATAAGGAGTCACATTCATGTACATGTGTAGAAAGGATACAGTAACAAAACAACAAGACCTATAACAACAGGAGTCATATTCATGTACATGTGTAGAGAGGACACAGCCACATAACAACAAGACCTATAACATCAGGAGTCATATTCATGTACATGTGTAGAGAGGACACAGTCACATAACAACAAGACCTATAACATCAGAGGGTCATATTCATGTACATGTGTAGAGAGGACACAGTCACATAACAACAAGACCTATAACATCAGGGGTCATATTCATGTACATGTGTAGAGAGGACACAGTCACATAACAACAAGACATATAACATCAGGGGTCATATTCATGTGCATGTGTATAGAGGACACAGTCACATAACAACAAGACCTATAACATCAGAGGGTCATATTCATGTACATGTGTAGAGAGGACACAGCCACATAACAACAAGACCTATAACATCAGGGGGTCATATTCATGTACATGTGTATAGAGGACACAGTCACATAACAACAAGACATATAACATCAGGGGGTCATATTCATGTACATCTGTAGAAAGGACACAGTCACAAAACAACAAGACCTATAACATCAGGGGGTCATATTCATGTACATGTGTAGAGAGGACACCGCCACATAACAACAAGACCTATAACATCAGGGGTCACATTCATGTACATGTATAGAGAGGACACAGCCACATAACAACAAGACCTATAACGTCAGGGGGTCATATTCATGTACATGTGTAGAGAGGACACAGTCACATAACAACAAGACCTATAACATCAGGGGGTCATATTCATGTACATGTGTATAGAGGACACAGACTCATAACAACAAGACCTATAACGTCAGGAGGTCATATTCATGTACATGTGTAGAGAGGACACAGCCACATAACAACAAGACCTATAACATCAGGGGTCACATTCATGTACATGTATAGAGAGGACACAGCCACATAACAACAAGACCTATAACGTCAGGGGGTCATATTCATGTACATGTGTAGAGAGGACACAGTCACATAACAACAAGACCTATAACATCAGGGGGTCATATTCATGTACATGTGTAGAGAGGACACAGACTCATAACAACAAGACCTATAACACCAGGGGTCATATTCATGTACATGTGTAGAGAGGACACAGCCACATAACAACAAGACCTATAACATCAGAGGGTCATATTCATGTACATGTGTAGAGAGGACTGTAACGGATCTACTGGCACCCCGACCGGGTACCTCCGTTGATAGACGCGTCCTAGTTTGCGTCGAGGCCTACAAGCACCGCACCGGACACCAAAACCACCACAGACTCCAAGGATAGTACATCAGGAACAAGCGTTCAGTAGATACAGCTCAAGGGAGTATGCAGAAGCATAGCAATCCCCAGTATGATAGCGATCCCCTCAAATAACGAGACAAGGCTACGTTTTGAAGGGTCAAGAGGAACTATATTTTAATGACAGGGAATCTCCTTTTATGCAATGGTGCCCTCTGAAGGGCTACACCCACATAATTATCACAACAGCCAATTATCTACATGGTTCAACGCCCACGTCTCCTCCCCTCAGATAACAGGTAACACAATTAAAACAGACACAATTTTAACCACATTCTGGATGTACCCCAAATACAGGGGGTACACCTTTAAGTCCAGCACCGTTCAATAGCTCTCACCCAGGGGAACAACATATACAAAAATGGCATGAATCAGACCAGGGGTTCAAAAGTTAGTAAAAGTATGTTTTTACACATAACACACAGACATTGCACATATCCCCCACACAATACACATATAGGACAATAGGTGAGTCACACCTCCCTGGCAACTTGGATACAATCAGACATTAATTAGATCATGCTTCTTTGTTCTTATCAGAGAATGAAAACACTTTGGAAAATGCAAGGATCCTTTACAACTTTCTTATCTCTTGAATCTCTGTAACAGGATTATCTATTAGCCTAGGTCTGCAAAAGTCTGGCTAATATTCTGAGCCAATATATTCTGTAGAACATCAACCAACATATATATAGTAGGATCATATTTTAACCATAATAATCATAAAACAGTTTAAAACAGTGATGGGTTCCGCTACAAGGACACAGCCAAATAACAACAAGACCTATAACATCAGGAGGTCATATTCATGTACATGTGTAGAGAGGACACAGCCACATAACAACAAGACCTATAACATCAGGGATCATATTCATGTACATGTGTAGAGAGGACACAGCCACATAACAACAAGACCTATAACATCAGAGGATCATATTCATGTACATGTGTAGAGAGGACACAGCCACATAACAACAAGACCTATAACATCAGGGGGTCATATTCATGTACATGTGTAGAGAGGACACAGCCACATAACAACAAGACCTATAACATCAGAGGGTCATATTCATGTACATGTGTAGAGAGGACACAGCCACATAACAACAAGACCTATAACATTAGGGATCATATTCATGTACATGTGTAGAGAGGACACAGCCACATAACAACAAGACCTATAACATCAGGGATCATATTCATGTACATGTGTAGAGAGGACACAGCCACATAACAACAAGACCTATAACATCAGAGGATCATATTCATGTACATGTGTAGAGAGGACACAGCCACATAACAACAAGACCTATAACATCAGGGGGTCATATTCATGTACATGTGTAGAGAGGACACAGCCACATAACAACAAGACCTATAACATCAGAGGGTCATATTCATGTACATGTGTAGAGAGGACACAGCCACATAACAACAAGACCTATAACATCAGGGGCCACATTCATGTACATGTGTAGAGAGGACACAACCACATAACAACAAGACCTATAACATCAGGGGTCACATTCATGTACATGTATACAGAGGACACAGTCACAAAACAACAAGACCTATAACATCAGGAGTCATATTCATGTACATGTATAGAGAGGACACAGCCACATAACAACAAGACCTAAAACATCAAGTGGGCATTTTCATGTACATCTGTAGAGAGGACACTGCCACATAACAACAAGACATATAACATCAGGAGTCATATTCATGTACATGTGTAGAGAGGACACGGCCACATAACAACAAGACATATAACATCAGGAGTCATATTCATTTACATGTATAGAGAGGACACAGCCACATAACAACAAGACCTATAACATCAGAGGGCCATATTCATGTACATGTGCAGAGAGGACACAGTCACATAACAACAAGACCTATAACATCAGGGGTCATATTCATGTACATCTGTAGAGAGGACACAGCCACATAACAACAAGACCTATAACATCAGGGGGTCATATTCATGTAATTGTGTAGAGAGGACACGGCCACATAACAACAAGACCTATAACATCAGAGGGCCATATTCATGTACATCTGTAGAGAGGACATAGTCACATAACAACAAGACCTATAACGTCAGGGGGTCATATTCATGTGCATGTGTAGAGAGGACACAGCCACATAACAGCAAGACCTATAACGTCAGGGGGTCATGTTCATGTACATGTGTAGAGAGGACACAGTCACATAATAACAAGACCTATAACATCAGGGGTCATATTCATGTACATGTGTAGAGAGGACACAGACACATAACAACAAGACCTATAACACCAGGGGGTCATATTCATGTACATGTGTAGAGAGGACACAGTCACAAAACAACAAGACCTATAACATCAGAAGTCATATTCATGTACATGTGTAGAGAGGACACAGCCACATAACAACAAGACCTATAACATCAGAAGTCATATTCATGTACATATGTGGAGAGGACACAGTCACATAACAACAAGACCTATAACATCAGGGGTCATATTCATGTACATATGTGGAGAGGACACAGCCACATAACAACAAGACCTATAAAATCAGGGGTCATATTCATGTACATATGTGGAGAGGACACAGCCACATAACAACAAGACCTATAACATCAGGGGTCATATTCATGTACATATGTGGAGAGGACACAGTCACATAACAACAAGACCTATAACATCAGGGGTCATATTCATGTACATATGTGGAGAGGACACAGTCACATAACAACAAGACCTATAACATCAGGGGTCATATTCATGTACATATGTGGAGAGGACACAGCCACATAACAACAAGACCTATAAAATCAGGGGTCATATTCATGTACATATGTGGAGAGGACACAGCCACATAACAACAAGACCTATAACATCAGGGGTCATATTCATGTACATATGTGGAGAGGACACAGTCACATAACAACAATACCTATAACATCAGGGGTCACATTAATGTACATGTATAGAGAGGACACAGTCACAAAACAACAAGACCTATAACATTAGAAGTCATATTCATGTACATGTGTAGAGAGGACACAACCACATAACAACAAGACCTATAACATCAGAGGGTCATATTCATATACATGTGTAGAGAGGACACAGTCACAAAACAACAAGACCTATAACATCAGAAGTCATATTCATGTACATGTGTAGAGAGGACACAGCCACATAACAACAATACCTATAACATCAGGGGTCACATTAATGTACTTGTATAGAGAGGACACAGCCACATAACAACAAGACCTATAACATCAGTGGGTCATATTCATGTACATGTGTAGAGAGGACACCGCCACATAACAACAAGACCTATAACATCAGGGGGTCATATTCATGTACATATGTGGAGAGGACACAGCCACATAACAACAAGACCTATAACATCAGAGGCTCATATTCATGTACATGTGTAGAGAGGACGCAGTCACAAAACAACAAGACCTATAACATCAGGAGGTCATATTCATGTACATATGTAGAGAGGACACAGCCACATAACAACAAGACCTATAACATCAGAGGATCATATTCATGTTCATGTGTAGAGAGGATACAGCCACATAACAACAAGACCTATAACATCAGGGGGTCATATTCATGTACATCTGTAGAGAGGATACAGCCACATAACAACAAGACCTATATCATCAGGGGGTCATATTCATGTACATGTGTAGAGAGGACACAGTCACATAACAACAAGACCTATAACATCAGGGGTCACATTAATGTACATGTATAGAAAGGACACAGTCACAAAAAAACAAGACCTATAACATCAGGGGGTCATATTCATGTACATGTGTAGAGAGGACACAGCCACATAACAACAAGACCTATAACATCAGGAGTCATATTCATGTACATGTATAGAGAGGACACAGCCACATAACAACAAGACTTATAACATCAGAGGGCCATATTCATGTACATGTGTAGAGAGGACACAGCCACATAACAACAAGACCTGTAACATCAGAGGGTCATATTCATGTACATGTGTAGAGAGGACACGGCCACATAACAACAAGACCTATAACATCAGGGGGTCATATTCATGTACATGTATAGAGAGGACACAGCCACATAACAACAAGACCTATAACATCAGAGGGCCATATTCATGTACATGTGTAGAGAGGACACAGCCACATAACAACAAGACATATAACATCAAGGGGTCATATTCATGTACATGTGTAGAGAGGACGCAGTCACAAAACAACAAGACCTATAACATCAGGGGGTCATATTCATGTACATGTGTAGAGAGGACACAGTCACATAACAACAAGACCTATAACATCAGGGGTCACATTAATGTACATGTGTAGAGAGGACACAGCCACATAACAACAAGACCTATAACATCAGGGGGTCATATTCATGTACATGTGTAGAGAGGACACAGTCACATAACAACAAGACCTATAACATCAGGGGTCATATTCATGTACATGTATAGAAAGGACACAGTCACAAAAAAACAAGACCTATAACATCAGGAGTCATATTCATGTACATGTGTAGAGAGGACACGGCCACATAACAACAAGACCTATAACATCAGGGGTCATATTCATGTACATGTGTAGAGAGGACACAGCCACATAACAACAAGACCTATAACATCAGAGGGTCACATTCATGTACATGTGTAGAGAGGACACAGCCACATAACAACAAGACCTATAACATCAGGGGTCATATTCATGTACATGTGTAGAGAGGACACAGTCACATAACAACAAGACCTATAACATCAGGGGTCATATTCATGTACATCTGTAGAGAGGACACAGCCACATAACAACAAGACCTATAACATCAGGGGGTCATATTCATGTACATGTGTAGAGAGGACACGGACACATAACAACAAGACCTATAACATCAGGGGTCACATTCATGTACATGTGTAGAGAGGACACAGTCACAAAACAACAAGACCTATAACATCAGGGGTCATATTCATGTACATGTGTAGAGAGGACACAGCCACATAACAACAAGACCTATAACATCAGGGGTCATATTCATGTACATGTGTAGAGAGGACACAGTCACATAACAACAAGACCTATAACATCAGGGGTCACATTCATGTACATGTGTAGAGAGGACACAGTCACAAAACAACAAGACCTATAACATCAGGGGGTCATATTCATGTACATGTGTAGAGAGGACACAGCCACATAACAACAAGACCTATAACATCAGGGGTCATATTCATGTACATGTGTAGAGAGGACACAGCCACATAACAACAAGACCTATAACATCAGGGGTCACATTCATGTACATGTGTAGAGAGGACACAGTCACAAAACAACAAGACCTATAACATCAGGGGTCATATTCATGTACATGTGTAGAGAGGACACAGCCACATAACAACAAGACCTATAACATCAGAGGTCATATTCATTTACACGTGTAGAGAGGACACAGCCACATAACAACAAGACCTATAACATCAGGGGTCATATTCATGTACATATGTGGAGAGGACACAGTCACATAACAACAAGACCTTTAACATCAGGGGTCATATTCATGTACATGTGTAGAGAGGACACAGCCACATAACAACAAGACCTATAACATCAGGGGATCATATTCATGTACATGTGTAGAGAGGACACAGCCACATAACAACAAGACCTATAACATCAGGGGGTCATATTCATGTACATGTGTAGAGAGGACACATTCACATAACAACAAGACCTATAACATCAGGGGGTCATATTCATGTACATGTGTAGAGAGGACACAGCCACATAACAACAAGACCTATAACATCAGAGGGTCATATTCATGTACATGTATAGAGAGGACACAGTCACAAAACAACAAGACCTATAACATCAGGGGGTCATATTCATGTACATATGTAGAGTGGACACAGCAACATAACAACAAGACCTATAACATCAGGGGTCATATTCATGTATATGTGTAGAGAGGACACAGCCACATAACAACAAGACCTATAACATCAGAGGGTCATATTCATGTACATGTGTAGAGAGGACACAGTCACATAACAACAAGACCTATAGCATCAGGGGGTCATATTCATGTACATGTGTAGAGTGGACACAGTCACAAAACAACAAGACCTATAACATCAGGGGTCATATTCATGTACATGTGTAGAGAGGACACTGCCACATAACAACAAGACCTATAACATCAGGGGTCATATTCATGTACATGTGTAGAGAGGACACAGCCACATAACAGCAAGACCTATAACATCAGAGGGTCATATTCATGTACATGTGTAGAGAGGACACAGCCACATAACAACAAGACCTATAACATCAGGGGGTCATATTCATGTACATATGTAGAGTGGACACTGCCACATAAAACAACAAGACCCATAACATCAGGAGTCATATTCATGTACATCTGTAGAGAGGACACAGTCACATAACAACAAGACCTATAACGTCAGGGAGTCATATTCATGTACATATGTAGAGAGGACACAGTCACATAAAAACAAGACCTATAACATCAGGAGTCATATTCATGTGCATGTGTAGAGAGGACACAGCCACATAATAGCAAGACCTATAACGTCAGGGGGTCATGTTCATGTACATATGTGGAGAGGACAGAGTCACAAAACAACAAGACCTATAACATCAGAGAGTCATATTCATGTACATATGTAGAGAGGACACAGCCACATGACAACAAGACCTATAATATCAGGGGGTCATATTCATGTACATGTGTAGAGAGGACACAGCCACATAACAACAAGACCTATAACATCAGGAGTCATATTCATGTACATGTGTAGAGAGGACACAGTCACATAACAAGACCTATAACATCAGGGGTCATATTCATGTACATGTGTAGAGAGGACACAGTCACATAACAACAAGACCTATAACATCAGGAGGTCATATTCATGTACATGTGTAGAGAGGACACAGTCAAATAACAACAAGACCTATAACATCAGGAGGTCATATTCATGTACATGTGTAGAGAGGACACAGTCACATAACAACAAGACCTATAACATCAGGGGGTCATATTCATGTACATGTGTAGAGAGGACACAGCCACATAACAACAAGACCTATAACATCAGCGGGTCATATTCATGTACATGTGTAGAGAGGACACCGCCACATAAAACAACAAGACCCATAACATCAGGAGTCATTTTCATGTACATCTTCCAATGCAATTCACATAATACAATGTAGTCTATGTGAGAGGGATATCAGACAGAATCTACATGAGGATGAATCTTCACAGACTCTCCATAAACACGCACAATGAAGACAGTTACTGTACCCCGGTTGGACACCATTTCACCCAGAATAACCACTCCATACTCCTTTGAATTAAACATTATCAATTTTTTTGACTCAAAACATATTGGTTTAATTATGGATTTAGGATTCGTATCCCATTACCAAAATGTTTTGTGACTCATGTTTTATACCACATTCCACATGTTCAATTGATTTTGTCCTTATGCCTAACTGTGGTGGCATTTACTGTTCTTAATTAGGGCTCGGCTATGTTGTTATCTAAACTTGATCTAAAGACTAATTGGATATTATTTATGGTGCATGTCTGTGTCCCATCCTAAACTCTGAGCAGATATATGAACTTTTTCTGCTTCATCTCTCAGTACTGCTCAAGACTTGTCAGGGAGCTGGAGGATGTTAGAGACCTTGCACTCCCCCACCTTCTGTTTGAGGATGCCCCACAGATGCTCAATAGGGTTTAGGTCTGGAGACATGCTTGACCAGTAATCTTCTTCACCTTTAGCTTCTTTAGCCAGGCAGTGGTCGTCTTGGAGGTGTGTTTGGTGTCGTTATCATGTTAGAATACTACCCTGCGGCCCAGTCTCCGAAGGGAAGGGATCATGCACTGCTTCAGTTTGTCACAGTACATGTTGTCATTCATGGTTTCCTCAATGAACTGTAGCTCCCCAGTGGCAGCAGCACTCATGCAGGCCCAGACCATGACACTCCCACCACCATGCTTGACTGTAGGCAAGACACACTTGACTTTGTATTTTCTAACCCGGTTACCGCCACACACTCTTGACACCATCTGAACCAAATAAGTTTATCTTGGTTTCAATGCACCACAGGACATGGTTCCAGTAATCCATGTCCTTAGTCTGTTTGTCTTCAGCAAACTGTTTGCAGGCTTTATTGTGCATTATCTTTAGAAGAGGTTTCCTTCTGGGACAACAGCCACACAGACCAAATTGATGCAGTGTGCGGAGTATGGTCCAAGCACTGACAGGCTGACCCCTGCCCTTTCAACCTCTGCAGCAATGATGGCAGCACTCAACCTCTGGACATGACCCTGAGCATGTGCTTCTTTGGTCGACCATGGCGAGGCCTGTTCTGAGTGGGACCTCCTGTCCTATTACACCCCTGTATGGTCTTGCCCACTGTGCTGCAGCTCAGTTTTTAGGGTCCTGGCAATCTTCTTATAGCCTAGGCCATCTATAATTCTTTGTTCAGATCCTCCGAGAGTTCTTTGCCATGAGGTGCCATGTTGAACTTCAGTGACCAGTATGAGAGAGTGTGAGAGCGATAACTCTAACTTTAACACACCTTCTCCCTATTCAAACCTGAGACCTTGTAACACTAATGAGTCGCAAGACGCCGGGGAGGGAAAATGGCTAATTGGGCCAATTTGGCCATTTCCACTTAGGGGTGTACTCACTTTTGTTGCCAACGGTTTAGACATTAATGGCTGTGTGTTGAGTTATTTTGAGAGGACAGCACATTTACACTGTTATACAGGCCACACACTTACTACTTTACATTGTAGCAGAGGGTCATTTATTCAGTGTTGTCACATGAAAACAAATAATAAAATATGTAGAAACATGTGAGGGGTGTACTTACTTTTGCTATATACTGTGTATAGTGAGGGTTAAAAATATTTAGGAGCCAGAAAGATGTTATTAGTTTTCTGGGTGCCTAGAACTAAGACTTTAATTGAGATGTAATAAACTTTGTAAAAATATTTTGAAACCAGCAGCACAAGTTTTAGGAGCTCGGGCCCCAGACTCCTAGAAAGTTTCCACTCCTGTATATATATTATTTTTAATGAAGTCCTTATATACAGCATGGCCTGCTTCAATATTCTCAAATACTTTTTATCTTTTGGGGGCATTTATTGTATTCTTGACCAGTCTTAGAGCAGTGCAATAAAGTTAGAAGGTTGTGTATCAAAATATAGAAGTCTATAATGATTCAATATATCTGTATAATAATACTGTAGAGCTACATAGTAATATTATAATAATATTGTCAATATATATCATTATATTATAGTAGTGATGTCCCGAACAGTTCGCCGGAGAACTATTCGCAGCGATTTTTGCATGTTCGCGTTCGCGGCGAACGGCGAACACATGCGCTTTTCGGTTCGCCCCCTATACTTTATCATTGAGGAAACTTTGAACATCATTTATTTTATTTTATAATTTTTTGTGTGTAATCTATGCCTGCCTGCCAGCGTGTGTGTGTGACAGGCTAACACCTAACAGCTTATATTGTGCTTATTTTCACTACTCATACCTGGTGGTGTAACATACATTGAAAACAATCATTTTTTTCTTGTAATCTAATTTCAGTTGCCTGCCTGTGTCAGGCTCACAGCTTATATTGTGCTCAGTGACATAAAACAACACTTTTTTGACTGTAATAGATTGAATAGCAATTGCCTGCCTACCGGCGTGTGTGTGAGGCCTACAGCGCCTACCCTGCCAACTTTTGCCAGTGCACAGTGACACTCATATCTGGTGGCACCTTAGATTGCACGCGCAGTGCTCCAAATTTGAAGTGGGAGGACCGACCAAGCATCTTTTTCCATCTCCCTGTTCCAAAAATCCATGCCAAATACACGTCCCCTAATAGTGGAAGTAACAGGGATTAAACCGATAGGAATAGTACTACTTAACAGTACACACCTTATAGTAACGCAGACAGAGGCAACGCGTATAATCTTCCATGCTGTGCAGTGGAAGCCCCCAGACTCTGACATGTATATAATCTTCCATGCCTGGCAGTGGAAGCCCCCAGACTCTGACCTGTGTATAATCTTCCATGCTGGGCAGTGGAAGCCCCCAGACTCTGACCTGTATATAATCTTCCATGCTGGGCAGTGGAAGCCCCCAGACTCTGACCTGTGTATAATCTTCCATGCTGTGAAGTGGAAGCCCCCAGACTCTGACCTGTGTATAATCTTCTATGCTGGGCAGTGGAAGCCCCCAGACTCTGACCTGTGTATAATCTTCCATGCTGTGCAGTGGAAGCCCCCAGACTCTGACCTGTGTATAATCTTCCATGAAGGGCAGTGGAAGCCCCCAGACTCTGGGAGTCTGAAGAAGAGGAGTCAGAGGAGCAAGGTGGCTATGAGGAGGTGGAAGACCAAACACAGCAGGCGTCCCAGGGGGCTTGTTGTCACCTTTCGGGGACCCTTGGTGGCTGGGTGGAGGAAGAGACCTTCAATGACATCAGTGAGGACAAGGAACGGGACATGGCTAGCTTGTTATCCAACCTTGTGCAAATGGGGAGTTTGCGGTTGTGCAAAGGGACTGTTTGCGGTTGTTTGCGGTGCATTAAACGGGGAGATTGGTCTGTTACTGTGAAACGGGTGTAACCCTTACACTACCTGATCGATACAACATCATACCTGATGTTTTAAAGCAGGTTATTCCAAACAATTTAGGAATGTTAGGGGATTTATGCCCTTTATGGCTTAAAACCAGACTTTGCATCAAGTATGTAATTTTCCGTGGGAGTTTTGCCATGGATCCCCCTCCGACATGCCACAGTCCAGGAGTTAGACAGGCTATTGTGGCCAGAAAGAGTCCCTGTGGGTTTTGAAATTCGCCTGCCCATTGAAGTCTATGGGGTTCGCCGATTTTCGCCCGTTCGCGAACATTTCCTGGAAGTTCGCGTTCGCTGTTCGCGAACCCAAAATTTGTTGTTCGAGACATCACTATAGTATAGAACTGTATAATCATTTGTATCTGTATATTGTAGTGCGACTAAGAGAGCAATTAAGCTGAGAAAAGGTTTTAATTAGAAAGGGTTTTAAAGGTTTTTAATTAGAAAAACATAAATGTCAATGCCTGTACTGAACCCAGGAGGAAACTTCTTATTTCTAGGCCAGTGGGAAGAGAGATGTGGTGTCAAGTTGAGTCATTTCTAATTATCTAACAAACCTTTTTGGTGCCTCCTTGAAATAATAGTAAAAAAAAAAAAACACTCTGATGATCCAGCTCTCAGAAGTGATGTGAAAAACACCAAATGGATCCTGAATTATACATAGAGTGTTCAAAATTTCAGATTTTCTAAAACAAATTGGTTTTATTTCTATGACTTAAAACACTGCTGATTTTATTGTTAGTTTAGTAAATCTGGAGAAGAATTGCAGTGGTCCTTTAATGTTGTAGATCTGCATATATCTAGTGTAGAGCTGGATAATAAGAGCAGTTACACCTCTATCAGTCACGTCTTGTCCTGCACTACATAACTCACACCAGCCCTGGGCACGCAACGCTCACCTTGTCATTCACAGCCATAAAATCAGGATTAAACTTCAGGATCCGGAACTTTACTGCAAGAAAAATAGAAACCCCAGAGTTACAGACTGAGACATTACAGAGAGACACTGAATGACTGGCACACAATGACTCACAATGACACACACACACACTGACTGAAACCTAGGCACACAATTACATACAATGTCCAACTCCTAGACACACACAATGACACACACTGACTGACACCTGGACAAACACAATGACTAAAACTGACCAACTCCACGATACACAATGACACACACTGACTGACCCCTAGACAAACACAATGACAAACACTGACCAACTCCAAGATACACCATAGCACATACTGACCTCTAGACAAACACAATGACAAACACTGATCAACTCCAAGATACACAATGGAACACAATGATTGACCCCTAGACAAACACAATGACAAACACTGACCAACTCCAATATACACCATAGCACATACTGACTGACCCCTAGACAAACACAATGACAAACACTGACCAAGTTCAAGATACGCAATGGCACACACTGACTGACCACTAGACAAACACAATAACAAACACTGACCAACTTCAAGATACACAATGGCACACACTGACTGACCCCTAGACACATACAAACAGACAGTACAATACCCACATGCCACTGGATACATTCCTTTTGGGAATGGCCCGTTGATAATTTCAGCCACCTGATAATAACTTTTTTCAAGCAAATCACATTAAAATAACAAACTAGGACCTGAATCCAGTGATAATAGAACCAGGAAATATCATGAAACTGATAAATAAATAAAACATTTTCTGGAAGTGAAAATCAGGGCACAATATAAACTTTATTAACTCACAGCTACCCCTAGTGAGGCAGACGTTATATTTCTGGGCCCTTGATGCCCCTCCACATCTCTGTGCCTCACATCCCTTACATCTATACAGATCACTAGTACTTATTTCCTTGTTTGTATGATTTCTGCTCATTGGTGTATAAGAAATTGCCCCATTCTCACCAGTCTGCCCTTTTTTTATAGATGGCACAATGGCACACACTGACTGACCCCTAGAGAAACACAATGACAAACACTGATCAACTCCAATATACACAATGGCACACACTGACTGACCCCTAGACAAACACAATGACAAACACTGATCAACTCCAAGATACACAATGGCACACACTGACTGACCCCTAGACAAACACAATGACAAACACTGACCAACTTCAAGATATGCAATGGCACACACTGACTGACCCCTAGATAAACACAATGACAAACACTGACCAACTCCAAGATACACAATGGCACACACTGACTGACCCCTAGAGAAACATAATGACAAACACTGACCAACTCCAAGATACACAATGGCACACACTGACTGACACCTAGACAAACACAATGACAAACACTGACCAACTTCAAGATACACAATGGCACACACTGACCCCTAGACAAACACAATGACAAACATTGACCAACTCTGAGATACACAATGGCACACACTAACTGATTCCTAGACAAACACAAGAACAAACACTGACCAGCTTCAAGATACGCAATGGCACACCCTGACTGACCCCTAAAGAAACACAATGACGAACACTGACCAACTCCAAGATACACAATGGCACACACTTACTGACCCCTAGAAAAAAACACAATGGCAAACGCTGACCAACTCCAAATCACACAAGGGCACACACTGACTGACCCCTAGACAAACACAATGACAAACACTGACCAACTTCAAGATACACAATGGCACACACTGACTGACCCCTAGACAAACACAATGACAAACACTGACCAACTCTGAGATACACAATGGCACACATTAACTGACCCCTAGATAAACACAATAGCAAACACTGACCAGCTTCAAGTTACAGAATGGAACACACTGATTGACCACTAGATAAATACAATGACAAACACTGACCAACTCCAAAATAAACAATGGCGCACACTGACTGACCCTTAGACAAATACAATGACAAACACTGACCAACTCCGAGATACACAATGGCACACATTGACTGAACCCTAAAGAAACACAATGACAAACACTGACCAACTCCAAGATACACAATGGCACACACTAACTGCCCCCTAGACAAACACAATGACAAACACTGACCAACTTCCAGATACACAATGGCACACACTGACTGACCCCTAGACAAACACAATAGCAAACACTGACCAGCTTCAAGTTACAGAATGGAACACACTGATTGACCCCTAGATAAATACAATGACAAACACTGACAAACTCCAAAATAAACAATGGCGCACACTGACTGACCCTTAGACAAATACAATGACAAACACTGACCAACTCCGAGATACACAATGGCACACACTGACTGACCCCTAGACACATACAAACAGACTATACAATACCCACATGCCACTGGATACATTCCTTTTGGGAATGGCCGGTTGATAATTTCAGCCACCTGATAATAACTTTTTTCAACCAAATCACATTAAAATAACAAACTAGGATCTGAATCCAGTGATAATAGAACCAGGAAATCTCATGAAACTGATAAATAAAAAAAAACATTTTCTGGAAGTGAAAATCAGGGCACAATATAAACTTTATTAACTCACAGCTACCCCTAGTGAGGCAGACGTTATATTTCTGGGCCCTTGATGCCCCTCCACATCTCTGTGCCTCACATCCCTTACATCTATTAGATACTTATTTCCTTGTTTGTATGATTTCTGCTCATTAGTGTATAAGAAAATGCCCCCATTGCTCACCAGTCTGCCCTTTTTTATAGATGGGTTTGTCTGTCTGGATAAAAATATTTGAGCCCATATCCCGGATCAGGATGTTTTTGCTCTCTGAAATCTGTGTGAATGGTCCCACAAGAGAAATGTGAATAGCCACGACCTCCTCCTGGTCATGTGATGGAGGCAGAACCTGAAGAAAGGATGAATGAGAAAAGTAGTAAGAAAACATTGACATTATTTGACCTTTCCACATCAGCTATTAGGCTGTTCCTCTTATATATACGCTTTCTGTGAAGCAATACCTCCATAAATCCTCCACCCTCTAAATTCAGATCATGATCTCTGGTTGCATAAATCTTTTGGAGAACAACGCTCCCCACCTGAACTTTATCACTATGTATATATATATATATATATATATATATATATATATATATATCACTCTGCCATCTGTTCTTTAACTGTTGTATGAAGATCACCTGTTGTCTATAAGGTCCACTCAAGTAGTCCATGGTCAACTTGGATAACAAAAAAATGAATTCAAATGTATGTAGAGCGGTGCAGAAATATATAGACATTAGATTACATGATGTACAGGGGCACAAGCTATGTTCTAATGAAGCAAGTACATTACAATTGTAATTGTAAGAAAAAAATTATAGGTGTAAACTATAAATTGTTAGGTCATAAAGTTGGTGGAATTACATGACGGGTTGGGGAATACCTGGAAGGGGATGCATCTGAAGAGGTTGGGATCCTCCATGTCCTGCTGGAGTATGATGGTGTCCTGACCCGCAGTCTGCAGGGTGAGTGTGAGCCTCAGTCTCTCTCTCACCTCACTCACATGCACACAAATCACCTCTGTGGAGGGGTAATGGACCTCGGCTGGTACCAGGACTATGTAATACCTGTAGGTGAAGGAGAAGCAGTGGGTGGGTGGACTCCTGTTCCAGCCAGCAGTTTGCATCTGTTTGTCCCTCACTCACCGTCTTGTCTTCTCATCTCTTCTTAGACTGCAGACTGTTTCTTGGCTTTGTTTCTATTTTTAATTTAAAAAATAGCATAGTCTACACCCTTTGTAAAGCGACACATAAAATGTGCCAGTTGTCTATAAATATTATTAAAAATAATTATTTTTGTAATTTAGTGACTGACCACTTGCAGGTAAGGTAGATGTCTATGTGACACCCCTCTGCTCATCACAGACTTTCTCTCTCTTGAATAGTTAGCTCTCTAACTCTTCTCTAACTCTTCTCCCAAGAACAGCCATCAAAGCCATGTTGTCCTGCACTCTTTATCCTCAGATTCCTGGATATTTAGTATCTGTCCCTCCTCACCCACTAAAATGAAAATAATGAGAGAACTCTTACGGTAGAGGGTTCTGTGCTAGAGTGCTGGTGGCCACAATGAGGAGGAGAAGCTGAGACCACATCTTCTGAAGGGTCCAGAGAGAAATCCCAGGAAGAGTAGATCCCTGTCCTTACAGTCAGTCCAGACGTGCTCGATGCCTCCAGCTCTCTGCAACTTTCTCTAATAAATGTGTCCCTCTCTGTGTGTCTCTCCCTCTCTCTCTGTCCCTTTCCCTATCTAATGTGTCCCTCTCTGTGTGTCTCTCCCTCTCTCTCTGTCACTTTCCCTATCTAATGTGTCTCTCTCTATGTGTCTCTCCCTCTCTCTCTGTCACTTTCCCTATCTAATGTGTCTCTCTCTGTGTGTCTCTCCCTCTCTCTCTGTCACTTTCCCTATCTAATGTGTCCCTCTCTCTGTGTCTCTCCCTCTCTCTCTGTCACTTTCCCTATTTAATGTGTCTCTCTCTGTGTGTCTCTCCCTCTCTCTCTGTCACTTTCCCTATCTAATGTGTCCCTCTCTCTGTGTCTCTCCCTCTCTCTCTGTCACTTTCCCTATTTAATGTGTCTCTCTCTGTGTGTCTCTCCCTCTCTCTCTGTCCCTTTCCCTATCTAATGTGTCTCTCTCTGTGTGTCTCTCCCTCTCTCTCTGTCACTTTCCCTATCTAATGTGTCTCTCTCTGTGTGTCTCTCCCTCTCTCTCTGTCACTTTCCCTATCTAATGTGTCTCTCTCTGTGTGTCTCTCCCTCTCTCTCTGTCCCTTTCCCTATTTAATGTGTCTCTCTCTGTGTGTCTCTCCCTCTCTCTCTGTCCCTTTCCCTATCTAATGTGTCTCTCTCTGTGTGTCTCTCCCTCTCTCTCTGTCACTTTCCCTATCTAATGTGTCCCTCTCTCTGTGTCTCTCCCTCTCTCTCTGTCACTTTCCCTATTTAATGTGTCTCTCTCTGTGTGCCTTTTCCTCCCTCTCTGTCACTTTCCCTATTTAATGTGTCCCTCTCTATGTGTCTCTCCCTCTCTCTGTCACTTCCTTCTCTGTGTCTCTCCCTCTCTCTGCCTCTTTGCTCCTTTTCCTTCTCTCTCCCCTGCCTGCTTGTTACTGTCTCGTCTGTTCTCTTCCTTCTCTCTTTATTCTGCTCACGCCTATTTATTTTATCCTTGCCAGCCTCTTAAATTAACCCCTTCTTTATATGATATTATACGTGTAATCGCTTATTTTCACCCTTTCAGACTCTAATGGTTCCTGAACATGAAATAATAGTAATTAGTAATATTACTTCCAGAAGTAGCCAAGCTCCTTCCAAGTTGTTACTCTGATATTTATGCATACATTTTCTTTATTTTCTTCCCACTTCCTTTGGCGCTACTTAATTTCTTCTGTTTTTGGACACATGACAATCCACCTCTCCTCTGGGGAATATGTCATTCTCCTCACATTCTCTGTACCTGTATAATAATATTCTCTTCCTCTACACACTTTCTAATGTTTCCTCTTAGGTTCTGCACCAGCCTTATACCTCCACTATGTGCTTGGATATTCCTCTCACATATTCTAGTCACTTAGTAGTTTTTGCCCCTTTCTAAACCTCTCTGGACATCTGTTTATCCCTTTCCCATCTTCTGGATGTTTAGAGCCTCATTCAATTCGGGGCTTGCAAATCGATTACAGACCAATGTCTGCAATTGAGTTGCGTGCTCATGTTCATCTCTGATTGCGATGTTATTTAATTGGCGGGGACCGGAAATTAGGGGCCTATCGCCGAAATTGGAACACTATGCCGTCGGACGTAAAGTTTCTGGGTTTGAACATGTTAGGTGAGCAAGCCCGTAACTCCCGATGCAGCCAATGGAAACAGAGATCGTCATCATGACCATGCCCGTAAAGGCCGTAGGACTTTGAAATCCAACCTCCATTTTTCGAAGTCCTACGGGCTTCAACCTCCAAGCCCCTAGGACTTGAAAGAAATTGAGGTTGGATTTCAAAGTCTTGGAGTTTGAAGCCCATAGGACTTGACATTGATTGCAGTGATCGACATAACCCAAAAATTGAAAATGAAATAAAGTATTGGAGAATGTTGTGCTATTAATTCTAAGACCTTACATCACTTTCACTCTTCATAAAAGTACAGTTTTGCTTTTTTGTTTGCTTTTAAAGTGCTCTGATTTGCCATTAAGCCCTTTGCGAGACCTCCTCGATACCAGTAACTTGTGGTTAGATATTTGCCATTTGCGGACTTGACGTAGTGGTTAGCGATTGGGAATCGGAGCAATTGAATCGCAATTTGCAATTTTAGCCTTGCGACAGTGAAAGATCAAAGGCTTGGAGGGAATTAACTTGCGATTTTTCAAATCAATATATATCGCAGCTCCTAGCCCGTAACTTGATCAGAGCCACAAACTGACGCCAAATGAATAGCAGAATAACTTGCTGGCTGCATTTCCGAGACAGGATCTCCCGAAAGCCTCAATTTAATGAGGGTCTTATTCTTTATTGTCTCCTCTTTTAGTCATTAAGCTGACTTCCTCTGCAAGCATCCTAAAGGTCCTATGTTCTACTAGACACTCAATCTGCCCTCCCATGTAGTCATTTCTGTCATTTATTCTGAGCATTTTACTAGACATCGGTTTTTGTGGTCACTTTGTCTACTTCTTTCTCTAGGATTTTCCACATTTTTTTGCTTTATCCAGGAAATTAATCATCCCTCTCCTTTGCCACGGCACTATGATACTCTTCTACTTTAGACACTTGACCATTGTTGTTATTTCCTCTCCTTTGCCAGGGCACTATGACACTCTTCTACTTTAAGCACTTTATGATTGTTGTTATTTCCTCTCCTTTGTCATGGCACTATGATACTCTTTTCCTTTAAGCACTTTATGATTGTTGTTATTTCCTCTCCTTTGCCAGGGCACTATGATACTCTTCTCCTTTAGACACTTGATTACTGTTGTTATTTCCTCTCCTTTGCCAGGGCACTATGATACTCTTCTACTTTAAGCACTTTATGATTGTTGTTATTTCCTCTCCTTTGCCAGGGCACTATGACACTCTTCTACTTTAAGCACTTTATGATTGTTGTTATTTCCTCTCCTTTGCCAGGGCACTATGATACTCTTTTCCTTTAGGCACTTGATTATTTTTGTTATTTCCTCTCCTTTGCCAGGGCACTATGATACTCTTCTCCTTTAGGCACTTGACCATTGTTGTTATTTTCTCTCCTTTGTCAGGGCACTATGATACTCTTCTCCTTTAAGCACTTTATGATTGTTGTTATTTTCTCTCCTTTGTCAGGGCACTATGATACTCTTCTCCTTTAAGCACTTTATGATTGTTGTTATTTCCTCTCCTTTGCCAGGGCACTATGATACTCTTCTCCTTTAAGCACTTTATGATTGTTGTTATTTCCTCTCCTTTGCCAGGGCACTATGATACTCTTTTCCTTTAGGCACTTGATTATTTTTGTTATTTCCTCTCCTTTGCCAGGGCACTATGATACTCTTTTCCTTTAAGCACTTTATGATTGTTGTTATTTCCTCTCCTTTGCCAGGGCACTATGACACTCTTCTTCTTTAAGCACTTTATGATTGTTGTTATTTCCTCTCCTTTGCCAGGGCACTATGATACTCTTTTCCTTTAGGCACTTGACCATTGTTGTTATTTTCTCTCCTTTGTCAGGGCACTATGATACTCTTCTCCTTTAAGCACCTTATGATTGTTGTTATTTTCTCTCCTTTGTCAGGGCACTATGATACTCTTCTCCTTTAGGCACTTGACCATTGTTGTTATTTCCTCTTCTTTGTCAGGGCACTATGATACTCTTCTCCTTTAGGCACTTGACCATTGTTGTTATTTTCTCTCCTTTGTCAGGGCACTATGATACTCTTCTCCTTTAAGCACTTTATGATTGTTGTTATTTTCTCTCCTTTGTCAGGGCACTATGATACTCTTCTCCTTTAAGCACTTTATGATTGTTGTTATTTCCTCTCCTTTGCCAGGGCACTATGATACTCTTCTCCTTTAAGCACTTTATGATTGTTGTTATTTCCTCTCCTTTGCCAGGGCACTATGATACTCTTTTCCTTTAGGCACTTGATTATTTTTGTTATTTCCTCTCCTTTGCCAGGGCACTATGATACTCTTTTCCTTTAAGCACTTTATGATTGTTGTTATTTCCTCTCCTTTGCCAGGGCACTATGATACTCTTCTCCTTTAGACTCTTGATTACTGTTGTTATTTCCTCTCCTTTGCCAGGGCACTATGATACTCTTTTCCTTTAGGCACTTGACCATTGTTGTTATTTTCTCTCCTTTGTCAGGGCACTATGATACTCTTCTCCTTTAGGCACTTGACCATTGTTGTTATTTTCTCTCCTTTGTCAGGGCACTATGATACTCTTCTCCTTTAGACACTTGATTATTGTTGTTATTTCCTCTCCTTTGTCAGGGCACTATGATACTCTTCTCCTTTAGGCACTTGATCATTGTTGTTATTTCCTCTCCTTTGTCAGGGCACTATGATACTCTTCTCCTTTAGGCACTTGACCATTGTTGTTATTTTCTCTCCTTTGTCAGGGCACTATGATACTCTTCTCCTTTAGGCACTTGACCATTGTTGTTATTTTCTCTCCTTTGTCAGGGCACTATGATACTCTTCTACTTTAGACACTTGATTATTGTTGTTATTTCCTCTCCTTTGCCAGGGCACTATGATACTCTTCTCCTTTAAGCACTTTATGATTGTTGTTATTTCCTCTCCTTTGTCAGGGCATTATGATACTCTTCTCCTTTAGGCACTTGACCATTGTTGTTTTTTTCTCTCCTTTGTCAGGGCACTATGATACTCTTCTCCTTTAGGCACTTGACCATTGTTGTTATTTCTTCTCCTTTGCCAGGGCACTATGATACTCTTCTCCTTTAGGCACTTGATTTTTGTTGTTATTTCCTCTCCTTTGCCAGGGCACTATGATACTCTTCTCCTTTAGGCACTTGATTATTGTTGTTATTTCCTCTCCTTTGCCAGGGCACTATGACACTCTTCTCCTTTAGGCACTTGATCATTGTTGTTATTTCCTCTGAGCACATGCTCACTTTTTTTTGCCGGCACACTTTCTTTTTCCTTAAGGCATATGTCATGATCCCCCTAACCACCAGTCCTTGGGACTAATATGATCCAGCAAGCATGATTAGGAATTTGAGGATGGTCAATACCCTGGCTGCTTAAAGACTCCTATCAGGACTGCCTCCTGGAATATGTGGTTTAGTTATTTAATATGTTTTATTAAGTTGACTAGCGATCAAATACGACGGTAATGAAATTTGAAGCCATGGCAATGCTGTTTGCTACACAATGCGAGGCTATGGCCCCTCTGAGCACCTTTGGCTCTCATTGCGAGCCCCATGCTGAGTGCCTTCAGCGCTAATTGCGTGGCTCGCAATGAGCGTCTTCGGTGCTCAGCGCGTGGCTCGAAATGAGCGCCTTTGCCACTCATTGAGAGCCTCTACACCCGTGTAGTTTAGGAGTCTCACAATGAGTGTTACCGACTTTGGTTAAGTTTTACTACCTTGAGTTAAGTGTTCCTGCCTTGAGTTAAGTGTTACTGCCTTAGGTTAAATGTTACTGGCTTGGGTTAAGTGTTACTGGCTTGAGTTAAGTGTTACTGCCTTGGGTTAAGTGTTACTGGCTTTGTTTTCATCCTGTTATTTTTTTTGGACACATTTTTCTTTCTGCTTAGGTGATTTTCAATAGTGATAAAACACCAAATATGCCTCAAATCATCTTGCAACCTCACTCAGAGGCTCCCTGGCTCTCCCCCTGTGCTATGTGTGAGTTTGCAAGTTAATTTGAGGCATATTTGTTTTTTTTTGGTGGTCTTTCCAGTTCCATGGTTCGGTCAATAAATTCGTAATTTCTGCGAGGTCTGCAATTTTTGCAAAGTCCTATGGGGTTCGCGATGAGCGCCTGCGGTGCTCATCGCAAGCCCTGCAATGAGCATCTTTGGCGCTCACTGCAGCCTAAGCTTACGTCCTACCGAACTAAGAAGGAGTGCCTCAGAGGCTCATTGCAGCTAAGTTGTGCGGGCCGCGCAAACCGAGGCCTGCAAAGTGTGATGACAACTCGCAGTACAACAACTATATATATGACTAGCGACTTGCCTGTCAAAAAATGACGGTCAATAAAAGAAAGTGTTGAAATGCTGTTTGCCACACAATGTGAGTGTACTGTGTGCCTCAACTATATAGACACTAATGAACGCATGTAATAACACTATAAGTGCTATGAGGTTCATCCAGGACCCACATAACACAAAGTGTAAGCACTACACCATTTTAACCAAGTCACTTATGGGGGTCTATCCAGACCCTCATAAGCCTCTATTTAACCCCATCATTCCCATAAGGGTATATTATGACCATTATGGGCCTGTTACAACCCAATAGTGATGTCGCGAACATCAAATTTTCGGTTCCCGAACATCGGACGAGAACTTCAATCAAATGTTCGCGAACAGGCGAACCCGGCGATCCGCCATAGACTTCAATGGGCAGGCGAATTTCAAAACCCACAGGGACTCTTTCTGGCCACAATAGTGATGGAAAAGTTGTTTCAAGAGGACTAACACCTGGACTGTGGCATGCCGGAGAGGGATCCATGGCAAAACTCCCACGGAAAATTACATAGTTGATGCAGAGTCTGGTTTTAAGCCATAAAGGGCATAAATCACCTAACATTCCTAAATTGTTTGGAATAACATGCTTTAAAACATCAGGTATGATGTTGTATCGATCAGGTAGTGTAAGGGTTAGGCCCGCTTCACAGTAACAGACCAATCTCCCCGTTTAATGCACCGCAAACAACCGCAAACAGTCCCTTTGCACAACTGCAAACTCCCCATTTGCACAAGGTTGGATACCAAGCTAGCCATGTCCCGTTCCTTGTCCTCACTGATGTCATTGAAGGTCTCTTCCTCCACCCAGCCACCAAGGGTCCCCGAAAGGTGACAACAAGCCCCCTGGGACGCCTGCTGTGTTTGGTCTTCCACCTCCTCAAAGCCACCTTCCTCCTCTGACTCCTCTTCTTCAGACTCCTCTCTCTGCGTTGCCTCTGTCTGCGTTATTATAAGGTGTGTACTGTTAAGTAGTACTATTCCTATCGGTTTAATCCCTGTTACGTCCACTATTAGGGGACGTGTATATGGCATGGATTTTTGGAACAGGGAGATGGAAAAAGATGCTTGGTCGGACCTCCTACTTCAAATTTGGGGCACTGCGTGTGCAATCTAAGGTGCCACCAGATATGAGTGTCACTGTGCACTGGCAAAAGTTGGCAAGTCGCGGGGCGAACTGTTCGCGACATCTCTACAACCCAACATTAACCACATAAGTGCCATGACGGTCCTCAAGGACCATCATGACTAGTCAAAAAAGTGTTGTTTTATGTCACTGTACACTACGTTTGCACCAGATATGACTTATCACTGTGCACATGCAACAGTTGGCAGAGTAGATGCAATAGGCTTCACACACACGCCTGTAGGCAGGCAATTGCTATTTAATCTATTACAGTCAAAAAAGTGTTGTTTTATTTCACTGAGCACAATATAAGCTGTGAGCCTGACACAGGCAGGCAACTGAAATTAGATTAATTGTAGTGGAAGCTAAATACACAGCCTGGTTATCTATTTCCTTATTAAATCTCCAGCAGCTACACTAACTGTCCTCTCACAACAAATGCAGCTTCAGAATGATTCTAAAATGTATGCTGTCCTTCAGATGGAAGGCCCTGGAAGGGAGTGTATACTGCTGATTGGCTGGAATGTGTCTGCTGACTTGTGAGGTGCAGGGTCAAAGTTTCCTCAATGATAAAGAATAGGGGGCGAACCCAAAAGCGCATGTGTTCGCCGTTCGATTCGAACGTGAACATGCAAAAATCGCAGTGAATAGTCCGCAGGCTAACTGTTCGCGACATCTCTACAACCCAACATTAACCACATAAGTGCCATGACGGTCCTCAAGGACCATCATGACACTAAGTATAAACAGTGCACTGCACTATACCCCCCCAATAAAACATTGAATATCAACTAAACACCCTCTACACTAACCTATTAACACCTACACTACCTACCTACCCCCTAATAACCCCCTCCCCACCACTGTAATTACAGAAATCAAATAATAAAAGTCATCCAAAATCAAAAATCTACTTTACATAAAATAAAAAAAACTAAAATCACCCAAAATAAAAAATGTACATTACAGAAAAAAAAAAACCTAAGTTACAAAAAATAAAAAAAGGAACATTACAGAAAATAAAAAAATACATTACAACCCCCCCCCACCGCTACAGAAAAAAAAACTACACACCTGAAAAGGAAATACATATAATACATACAGTACAATACAATTAAATACAATACAATACAATACAATTAACTACAATACAATACAATTAACTACAATACAATACAATACAATTAACTACAAAACAATACAATACAATTAAATACAATACAATACAATTAACTACAATAAAATACAATACAATACACCCCTATCTAATATACACCACAATTAACTACAATACAATACAATTAAATACAATGCAATACAATTAAATACAATACAATACAATACAATTAAATACAATACAATACACCCCTATCTAATATACAACCCCCTATCTAATGTACATCCCCCTATTAATATACAATACTATCTATCTAATATACATCCCCCTATCTATCTAATATACAATACATGCTATCTCTATATAGCAACCCTAATTCTAAGCCAAAATAAATAATTAAGACCACTTACCTTTGAGATGTTTCTTCAGATCACCAACCTAGGATAAAAAAGATATTTTGTTTTAATGCTTATGTTTGTGTAATAATGTTATGTTTTTTTTTAACAGGTACCGCAACGGAGAATAAGGACGGGACATGCCGGAAAGGTAAGTATAATATTTACAATGTTTAGAATGTTTATTTATTTACTGTAAATGTGTTGCACTAATTTTAATTGTTTTTCCCTAGGTGCCTGATCTGAATGGACATCTGCAAAGGTAAGTGGTCTTAATTATTTTATTTTAGCTTAGAATTAGATTATTTTATATATAGATAGCATTTATTGTATGTTAGCTAGGGGTATGTATTTTATATAGATAGCATAGCATGTATTGTATATTAGATTGTGGTATTTATTTAGATAGATTGGGGATGTATATTAGATAGATAGGATGATGTATATTAGATAGATAGTATTTATTGTATATTACATAGATTGTGTGATGTATATTGTAACGGATCTACTGGCACCCCGACCGGGTACCTCCGTTGATAGACGCGTCCTAGTTTGCGCCGAGGCCTACAAGCACCGCACCGGACACCTCAACCACCACAGACTCCACCACCGCCGTAGTTTAGCTGGAGCCGCGCCGTCTTCCTTCCACCCTGTATGAACCTCCAGCATCCAGGACCGTGTGGGGAAGACCTCTCCTCCAAGAAGGACACATCAGGAACAAGCGTTCAGTAGTTACAGCTCAAGGGAGTATGCAAAAGCATAGCAATCCCCAGTATGATAGAGCCATCCCCTCCAATAACGAGTTGAGACTACGTTTTGAAGGGTCAAGAAGAACTATTCTTTAATGACAGGGGATCTCCTTTTATGCAATGGTGCCCTCTGAAGGGCTACACCCACTTAATTTTCACAGCCAATTAGATACATGGTTCAACCCCCACGTCTCCTCCCCTCAGATAACAGGTAACACAATTAAAACAGACACAATTTTAACCACATTCTGGATGTACCCCAAAAACAGGGGCTACACCTTTAAGTCCAGCACCGTTCAATAGCTCTCACCCAGGGGAACAACATATTAAAAAATGGCATGAATCAGACCAGGGGTTCAAAAGTTAGTAAAAGTATCTTTTTCACATAACACACAGACATTTCACATATCCCCATAGTTGGCCACACAATACAGATAGAGGGACAATAGGTGAGTCACACCTCCCTGAGGCAACTTGATATAATCAGACAATGATTAAATCAGCCTTCTTTATTTCTATCTGAGAATGAAAACAGTTTATACAATCGACTTTCTTATCTGTAACAGGATTATCTATTAGCCTAGTAGCTGTGATATTCTGAGCCAATATATTCTGTAGAACATAAAACAACATATCTACAGTACAGCAATGTGATCATATTTTAACCAAGAATTAAATAATCATAAAACAGGGTAAAACAGTGATGGCTTCCGTTACAGCTGGGATCTGAGCGCACAAAACTACCGAATAGCGCTCAGATCATCTTCACACAGTTCAATTGCCATGTAGCTAAAGTCTTTCCCATAGTCATTCATTATATGAATGGGCTCCATGGCATAGCTATCTGGGGTATCATGGTTCACACAGGGCAAGTACCGAATGACCCCCCTGTATGTAAAGGACCAGAATGAGTGGCATACACTCTGGTATGGCCGAATACTGTGTTTGAAGGGCAATATGTACCAGGGCCATAGTCGCAGGGCAGGAGGCTGGCAAACAGTCCTCTCCAAGACAAAGTGGCGAAGGGCACTTTGTCACATATATTATATAGATAAGGATGTATATTAGATTATGGTATTTATTTAGATAGATTATGTATATTAGATAGATAGAATGTATTGCATATTAGATAGGGGTGTATGGTATTGTATTGTATTTAATTGTATTTATTGTATTGTATTATATTGTATTATATTGTATGTATTGTATTTTATGCATTATATGTATTTCCTTTTCAGGTGTGTAATTTTTGTTTTCTGTAGTGGGGCAGGGGGGGGGGGGTTGTAATGTGTTTTTTTATTTTGTGTAATGTTCCTTTTTTATTTTTTGTGACTTAGGTTTTTTTATTTTCTGTAATGTAGATTTTTTTTATTTTTTGTGACTTTAGGCTTTTTTATTTTCTGTAATTAGAGTGGTGGGGGTTATTAGGTGGTAGGTAGGTAGTGGAGGTAGGTAGTGCAGGTGTTAATAGGTTAGTGTAGAGGCTGTTTAGCTGATATTTAATGTTTTATTTGGGGGGTATAGTGCAGTGTAGTGTTTATACTTAGTGTCATGATGGTCCTTGAGGACCGTCGTGGCACTTATGTGGTTACTGTTGGGTTGTAACGGGTCCATAATGGTCTTAATATACCCTTATGGGACTGATGGGGTTAAATAGAGGCTTATGAGGGTCTGTATGGACCCCCATGAGGGACAGGGTTAATTAGCGGTTTATGGGGGTCTGTATTGAGCCCCATGAGTTAGGGGTTTTAATTAAGTGCTTATGGGGTCTGTATTAACCCCCATGAGTGACAGGGTTAATGAAGGGCTTATGGGGGTCTATATTGACCCCCATGAGTGGCAGGGTTAATTAAGGGTTTATGGGGTTCTGTATTAACCCCCATGAGTGAGGGGGTTAATTAAGTGCTTATGGGGGTCTGTATTGTCCCCCATGAGTGACAGGGTTTCTGAAGGACTTATGGGGGTCTATATTGACCCCCATGAGTGAAAAGGTGATAGTGTGTATATATATATATATTTTATAACGGGTCCTTTAAGTACCTTTAAGGTCCTTTAAGGACCCGTAATGCTGGAATTTTGAATTTTCATTGCATCGGGGGTCCCCGATCGCGTGGTATCGGGACCACCACTGCGATGGTTAATGTGGGGTTAATGCGGGTTTCCGAGCTTATCTCGGATTCTTTCTTGGGTAAATTGTACGTGGCTGGGCTTTGAGCCTCATTTTCGTTTTTTTCGGCTGCCATTTTTTCTCTTGCTTAGGGGATTTTCGTGTGTCTGAATTTGGGAATTTGGACTTAAATGGAGGTGTAACTTCACTTTCAGAGGTCCTGGATGCCCCCCCCCCCCCTTGCTATGGGTAAGCTTTTTATGTATTTTTTTTTTGAGTATTTGGTGTGTTTTGGCTGTTTTTAGGTGTGCGCGGTTCGGCCATTATGGTCGTATTTTTAGTGCGTGTGGGTGTTTGTGCCATTAAGGTGGGTTCCGAGGTTGTTTTTTTCGTGTCGTGCGTGTCTGTGTGTTTTTAACCGCGTGTAAGGCGCTTTTGAGCCTCCACCTCCGCAAATTCGGACCCTCGCTTTGCGAGGGTCCGCATTTGCGGACAAACACAGCCGACGTTGGAGCCTCCACCTTCCGCAAATGCTTCGCGAGGGTCTGCATTTGCAGAGCAAACTGCATCCCTCAATTCGTAGTTTGACAACTATTATATGTGATATCACATATATAGCTGTGAGCATGCAAGTTGTTGCTAACGCTTGCGGGCTCGCAAAGCGAGCTGCGGCCCTCGCTACTCGAGGGCTGCGGGCGAGGGCCTCAGTTGCTGGCATGGAGCGCCGTCGCAAACCGTCGCAAACTTTATGTTGCAACGCAAACAACACGACACACCGACTACGACCCTCGGAAACTTTACGTTGCAACGCAAAAAAACATACGAGACACGTTACCACACATTACGACCTCGCAAAAATCGTCTGCAACTCAACAACATGACAAAATTAAAAACACAATAAATACACACAGCACATACATAAAAAGCTTACCTACAGCAATTTGTTTTATTTTTAAAGTCCCATTTGCCTGGCGCTGTTCGTGTAGGTGATACTGTCGTAGCCATTGTGTATTTTCTAAGACCCGCATGCCTGGCTTTGCTCAGCCTCATTTTCATCCAGTTTCAGAATTATTTACGTTTTTTCTGCTACCATTTTTTTTCTCGCTTAGCTGATTTTAGAGTGTCGAAACACCCCCTGCGCCATGTGTGGGTGTGTTTTTATGTTTTTTTTATCAGTTTTCTTGTTTTTCATGGTTTTCGATTTCCGCGGTTCACCCTTTAAATTCGTATTTTTCCAGGCTTGAAATTTGGCTGAGTTACATAGCTATGAAGTTAGAACGGCGAGTTACGCGCATGAGAAGCAAACCCGTAAACCATTTTTCGACCGCTGGATACGCGGCCTTGAACGTGATCAATTAGTCAAAGCCGTTGTTACGGGTTTGAATGGAGCCAATGAAAACAGAGTTCGTCATGATTTCATCACAGAAAAATAAGGTTGGATTTCAAAGTCTTCAATTACGATTTACGACAGAACCCACATTCCAGATATAATGCTGTAATATGATATTCTATTACATGAATAAACAAACATGAAAAAAACTATTTTTTGGGCCAGATTTGCGAGCTTAAGAATGTTGTGCTATTGATTCTTGATACAGTAGTGTGTTTATATGTGTATATCTAGCACTCGTTGGTTCTTGGGCTTTATTTGCCTGTTGCAGGGTTGAGTGAAATTGTTGCAATTTAATAGCATGAATGGAATTGTAGAGGTTACGGGCTTGAGAGAACAAAGGATTGCCTCCTCGAAGTTCAATGTTCCTTGTCCAGTAGGTTTTTTTCACTCCAAACCAGCAGATCGGCAGTGCCTTGCTTTATGGGGCCAATTTAATTGTCGTAAGTCTTACGGGCTACATTACTAGCTGCGGTTTTCAATGTTGAGCTAATTTAATAGGGCTATAGGTCCTGTACAACTACTGAAATGTATGTAAAGATGTTATGATGCCTTGCACATGAAACATAGTCAAACAGCCTCATTAAATTCGGGACCCCCACGGCAGTTAAACTGTTCATTAACCCTATCACTAACCACTTAACCCCATCTAGACCTATTTAACCCTGTCTAGTCTGATGGGGTGTATCCCATTCTAATTGGCTCCAAGCACCTACGTCTTCTGATTCGCTTAGGTAAATGTGTCAATCATATTGCAGCCAATCAGAAGATGCAGATGCTTGGAGCCAATCATAATCAAGGGTGTATCCCATTCTGGTTGGCTGAAGGCAATATTGCCTTTTAATTGGTTTACAAATGACTGACAGGTCCATCAGCCAATCAGAATGGGATATAGAGGTGTATCCCATTCTGATTGGCTCACACCTTGGCACCTTCTGATTGGCTGAAATATGATTGACAGCGTTTTCAGCCAATTAGAAGGCACCATTTCCAATTTGTTAGTGGACATGCGAGAAAAGCCTAATTTGCTGCAGGGAGCTCCTCCAGGTAGGAGCTCTGTTGTTTTTTTTTGCTGGCGACGACTACAGGAAGGACAGGGGCATCACAGAAAGGTAAGTGTACTATTTATAATGTTTATGATTATATGTTGTCTTTATATTTTTTTAATTTAATGTTTCTATTCCTCGTAGGGCTGCAGGACCTACGGCCATCTAGAATGGGCCCTTATGCTAGGGATGAATGAAATAAAATCATCCTTGCTGGAGGGGCATTTGGGCTAGGTAAGTGGGCTTATTTACCCTATTCTAGATTTGGTGAGGGGGTGGTTTTAGGTGAGATTTAGGGATTTTTATTGTATGTAGTTATGGGTTTAATTGTAAATAGTTAGGGGTTACCAGTATGTAGATAGGTCTTTGAGTCACACAAAGGGTTAATTTAAAGTGATAGATGCATATTTTTAAAAAAATCATATGAAAGAAGACAGGAAAGGTGATATACAGATATAATTAAATTTTGTTCTAAATTTAAATTACAATATTAAAGTGATTGATAATTTGGGGGCGGGGGGCGGTTGCCCATTTGCCCCTTTGCACCAGCCGCCCCTGCTCTTTCCACAGTCATTTGTAAACCGTTCAAAAGGCACTATTGCCTTCAGCCAATCAGAATGGGATACACCCTTGATTATGATTGGCTCCAAGCATCTGCATCTGCTGATTGGCTGCAATCTGATTGACACATTTACCTAAGCCAATTAGAAGACGTAGATGTTTGGAGCCAATCAGAATGTGATACACCCCATCAGACTAGACAGCGTTAAATAGGTCTAGATGGGGTTAAGTGGTTAGTGATCGGGTTAATTAACAGTTAACAGTTTAACTGCAGTGGGGGTCCCGAATTTACTTTTTATACATTGTATCACATGCTTATCTGTTTCCTCGTTACTGTGTCATTAATACTTTTTATATATTGTTTTGCATGCTTATCTGTTTCCACATTACTATGTCATTAATATTTTTTATACATTGTATCACACGCTTATCTGTTTCCTCGTTACTATGTCATTAATACTTTTTGTACATTTTTTGCATGCTTATCTGTTTCCTTGTTACTATTTCATTAATATATTTTATACATTGTATTGCATGCTTATCTGTTTCCTTGTTACTATTTCATTAATATATTTTATACATTGTATCACATGCTTATCTGTTTCCTTGTTACTATTTCATTAATACTTTTTATACATTGTATCACATGCTTATCTGTTTCCTTGTTACTATGTAATTAATAATTTGGATACATTGTATCACATGCTCATCTGATTCCACATCACTATGTCATTAATACTTTTTATATATTGTATCACAGCCTTATTTGTTTCCTCGTTACTATGTCATTAATACATTTTATACAATGTTTTGCATGCTTATCTGTTTCCTCGTTACTTTGTCATTAATACTTTTTATACATTGTATCACATGCTTATCTGTTTCCTCGTTACTATGTCATTAATACTGTTTATACATTGTATCACATGCTTATCTGTTTCCTCATTACTATTTCATTAATACTTTTTATCCATTGTATCACACATCTCTTTCCTGATCGTTATTCACATTATGTCTTGTTGTCACATTTGATGCCTCCTTCTGATTGCAGCCTTCACTCTCACCCTCCCGTCTTATTGTGTTGTTATTACTTGTTGTTGTTCTTTATTACTGATGCTCCTCTGTTACTCTCTGCCCCTTTTCCTCCCACAATTCTTTGCATCTTGTACACATCATGCCCGGGGCTGTCTTCTCCCGGAGATGCTAATAAGCAGAGTCCTACTAGTCACATCAGACATTTCATTCAGCGCCATCCAAAGCAAACAATACTCAAATAGCAGAGCGTTGTGAAGATGCTTCTGGAATCAGCACATGGAAAGTCAAAGTCAATCATTCCTGAGATGTTCAACATCATATATGCTGCATTATTATGCAATGAGTGGCTTCTGAATGCCCACGGTCACCCTTTGACCTGAAAATTAGCATATCGTAACACATATTATCATAAAGTTGTCACACAAACAATGCTGAATATCTTACATACATTACTCACATATTTACTATAGAGAAAAATGCTATGCTGTTTTTTTTAATGCTCCTTAAGTTTAAACAAGTTGTTGTGTCCCTTTAATATGAAGAGTTTAAGGGATGGAAGGGAGAGGGGAGATATGATAGAAACCTGCCGATATGTATATTATATATATGAGAAATATCTCCCATAAAAAGATGAATGTAAGAACAAGAGGTCATGATCTGAATTTAGAGGGGGAAGATTTAGGTGTAAAGTATGGCAAGAATGCTTTACAGAAAGAGATGTACATAAGTATTGCTTGGAAGGTCTAAAATGTAGGGGAAATATGCAAAAGTGCTACTTTATAGAAAGGGTAGTAGATGAATAGAACGGCCGCCCAATGGAAGTCATGGAGTCAAATACAGGAAAGGAATTTATATCTGGTATAAGGGTGATGTTACCCTGAGGCAGGATTAGGTTACCTTTCTATAAGGTAATTATCTGCCCCTCTTCCATAATAAATGATAGGACCCCTTTACTCCAGGTATCAGAGGGCTCCTACCCTGTTGTAGGCCCTGGTGCTTTGTACCTTATGAACCAGCGGTAGCTCAGCCAGCTTTTCTATCCATATATCCCCATTAAGTACATCAGTAATATTAATTAGACTGTAGCCCCCCTCCCCCAGTCTGCACATGTGTATCTCTGTCCTCATGACCATATCATTAATACTTCTCATGCATTGTATCACACGTGTTTCCTTCTACATATCTACATTACTGTGGCGACGGGGCTTGTGTACTTCAATGAAGCTATGCCATGTAGGGTCAACCAAGATGGGCGGGTCATAGTCACAATTAGCATTCTACTGGAGAAGGAACTGGCAGCCCATTCCAGAAAATCTAATGGATAAGCACAACCAGAGACATGATGATAATGATTGTGCCTGGTCTGCTGTGGTCCATATGGTCACGGAGAGTCGGACATGTCTGAACAACATAAAACATTCCATGTGTGTCTCTTTCTTTCTTACTGTATCATTAATACTTTTTATACACGTGCTGCTGGGATATTGTTACATGACGGGTTTGCGCATAATGACAGACTGTTGGGCGCACGGAACAAACACTTGTAAAGTAATCTGACTTCGTCATTCTTCACTCTGTTGTCTGAGGATTACGATGTTCCCAGAGCGCTTTGTGTGTTCAGTTGAGTCAAAACCTTTCAGAATTTCCCAATTTATTTTTGTTTTGCCAAATCCCCTCCCCACTCGTTATACTCCCTAACCCCCCCCCCCCCGCTTGTTATACTCCCTACCCCCCCTCTCCCCGCTTGTTATACTCCCTACCCCCCCCCCCCCCCCCTTCCACACACACCCTCCTTGTTGTTAGACTGGAAATTGTTCTCTCATGTTCCCAACTTCATACTGCAAATGTTGGTACCTTTACAAAAATCTTTTCTGTAGAGAAATAGGATGCGACAGCAGACAAGCATGCCCCCCAGGTCAGATCCACTTTCTCCCTTAAGGTCGAACCGTTCCTCACCAACCAGCCACCAATTTAGAGCCACACACTTGGTTAGACTGAGCAACCCATGAATAATATAACCCAGGGCTATCAATGGTGGATCTGGTCAGGGACCTTTGGCCACTCTCTTCCTGACCTCATCCTCATTACACTAACATATTATTAATGACATTTTGAAATCCTTAAATAAGTTTTTAGCTAAACTAAGCTTTTCTACTGGTCTACTGCACTCTAGACAATGATAGACTGCATCACTTAATATAAATGCAGTTATACGGATGTATTTGTATGTGTCCATAACATAATGTAATAGCTGCTTATGGGGAGGAAAGCTATGGCAAGTGTGAATAAGCTACTAGAAAGTGAAGATATTACACTATCAACAAAGGTCCGCATAGTTAGATCTCACAGTAGTAACATATGGATGTGAGAGCTGGACCATAAAGAAGTCTGAGCGCCGGAGAATTGACACCTTTGTATTGTGGTGGAGAAGACTGCTTAGAGTCCCTTGGACTGCAAGAAGATTCAATAAATACTTCAGGAAATCAAGACAAACTGTTCACTGGAAGGTTTGGTCATGAGACTGCAGCTCAAATATTTTGGCTGTATCATGAGAAGACAGGATTCCCTGGAGGAGACACTGTGCTGGGAAAGATTGAAGGTACAAGAAGAAGGGGACAGCGGAGGCGGAGATGGATAGATAAAGGTAATTGAATCATGGAACATGAGTTTGATGAAGCTCAGAGAGGCATTAGCTGGCAGATGGCTTTGAGTGCTGTGGTTCATAGGGTCATGGAGAGTCAGTCATGACTAAATGACTAAACAAATAAAACAATGTGAGTTCCAGACCTTTCCTTTTCATAAATACTTTCATACATTTGTCATTAGTTTAGAAATTAACCCACTACCCCCAGTCTAACCAATCCTGACACAGCTTGTTCCCCAAACCCGACGTACCTGGGTCAGACCCGAAGTCCATCCTGGAAAATGTACGTTGCGTTATTTCCATGTGCTTTACCATAAATGACTGCAACTTGTACCTGTGAATTATAGGTGCACCTATATACCTTACAGATAACATAAACATTACACTATGTACACAATGTAATACAAATAAATGAGTACATAAATATAAAAAATAGACAAATAAAAATTAGAATTAGCATCCAGGCTCTATGCCAACAGCGGGCACAGAACATCTATTAACCTGTTGTTCATTTTATCAGATGTCAGTTGTGATTGTAATGTGTCACTTTGCATTTGTTTCTTGTGTATTATTTGCAAATAATCTTTTTCTGGTCGGACAAACTGCAAAGTGTAAGTTATGGTGTAATTAGAAAAATGCCAGTTTTCAGGAATGAATGTATGTATATTTTCAGTTACATAAATGATTGGTCCTGTAAAGTGACTCCAATGAGTGTGTGTCACTCAGGTGGTGTCTGTTTGTACAGTGTATATCAGGCTAAGAGTGCCAGCCTAAATGTGCCAGTCTATGTTTGCCAGCTTAAGAGTGCCAGCCTAAGTGTGCCAGTCTATATGTACCAGCCTAAGTGTGCCAGTCTATGTGTGCAGGAGTAAGAGTGCCAGCCTAGGTGTGCCAGTCTATATGTACCAGCCTAAGTGTGCCAGTCTATGTGTGCAGGAGTAAGAGTGCCAGCCTAAGTGTGCCAGTCTATATGTACCAGCCTAAGTGTGCCAGTCTTTGTGTGCAGGAGTAAGAGTTCCAGCCTAGGTGTGCCAGTCTATGTGTGCCAGCCTAAGTGAGCCAGTCTACGTTTGCCAGCTTAAGAGTGCAAGTCTATGTGTGCAGGCCTAAGAGTGCCAGCCTAAGTGTGCCAGTGTAAGTGTGCCGGATTAAGAGTGCCAGCCTAAATGTGCGCGGCTATGTTTACCAGTCTAAGTGCGCCAACCTAGGTGTGCCAGTCTATGTGTGCCAGTCAATGTTTGCCAGTCTAAGTGTGCCAGCCTATGTGTGCCAGCTTAAGACTGCCAGTCTATGTGGGCAGGCTTAAGAGTACCAGCCTAAGTGTACCAGTTTAAGTGTGCCAGTCTATGTGTGCCAGTCTAAGTGTGCCAGTCTAAGTGTGCCAGTCTATGTGTGACAGTCAAAGTGTGCCAGTCTATGTGTGCCCATCTAAGTGTGCCAGTCTATGAGCCCAAGGCTAGAAGCCTGACAATTTGACCACCCTATCTGTGATCACAAGTACAAAGGGCTCTGGCCAAAGACCCAGGACATGAATTTGACCACTGACTGATGGGACAGCTGGGGCATCAGTGAGCAGAATCACACAAACAGAGGTATAAATTATTGCATTATTTATCAACCAAAACTTCCAGCACCCACTGTTTCCGCACATCCTATGTGATATAAGAGGGTTAAAAGTAACATAGGATTTCAGTCACATCTAATTACATTTTTGTGTGTGTGTGTTGTACAGTCGTGTCCGACTCCCCATGTCCTCATGGACCACAACATGCTGATCCACTTGGTATTCTGGATACTGGAGATACTGAGATACTGGAGTGTGTTGCCAGTTCCTTCTCCACAGCATACAGCTCCTGGTATTTCTAGATGGTCAACTATGCAAGTACTGACCAGATACTGGAGTGTGTTGCCAGTTCCTTCTCCACAGCATACAGCTCCTGGTATTTCTAGATGGTCAACTATGCAAGTACTGACCAGATACTGGAGTGTGTTGCCAGTTCCTTCTCCACAGCATACAGCTCCTGGTATTTCTAGATGGTCAACTATGCAAGTACTGACCAGATACTGGAGTGTGTTGCCAGTTCCTTCTCCACAGCATACAGCTCTTGGTATTTCTAGATGGTCAACTATGCAAGTACTAACCAGGCTCAACCCTGCATGGCATCCGGGTTGTTTGACCTATTGGTTCCCTGAACTGAACCCAGATTGCAGTGGTGAAAGCATCAGATCCTAACCACTGGACCACCAGGGAACCCAAAATATATATTTAGGAATTGTGTATTTGAAATTGTGTATTAAGTCCAAAATAACAAAATCCCTCCACATCCAAAATAACCGTTGCTTTAGACATTACAGCGAAATAGAAAAAAACATCTCTCCCGGGCACCCCTCTCTATCTTTTTTCTATTTCCTTGTATGACCTGAATATTTTGTGGAGCACCCTCTCCGATAATCATTGGCAATTAATAATCAGTTATTAATGTATTTGTATGAACTCGGTTCTACCGCTAATGCAGCTCGGTTTATGAAAGACAACTAAAAAGTCATGTGAAATTAGCAAACAATATATAAAAATAGATAATTGTAAGAATGGCCGGCTTCCTGTCACAAACCTAGAGCCCTGATCCTGTGCTAATGAAGCCAAATAAGTTTCTTCCAGTGATTCAACTGTATTTAGTAAAAAAGACCCTGATCTCAAAATGCAATTCATTGAATTGGGAAAATATATAAAAAATAATTATCCAATCAACTGTGGAGCGAGGCAATGATTTCCAGAGAATAGGGACAGTGCAAGAAAAGTCCTAAAGGCAGGAGTGAGAGGAGGTGATAATTGAGGAGAAAAGAAGAAGGTCATTAGCAGAGCGAAGAGGGTGGGTGGGAAAATATTTGGATATGAGAGCAGAGATGTACAGGGGTGCGGTGTTGTTGAGGTCTTTGTAAGTTAGGGTCATGATTTTAAATGTTATTCTGAAGGCTACAGGAATCCAGTGGAGTGATTAAGAGAGAGAGGAGCTGCCGACACTGAGTGTTTAGTACTGTAGGTAAGTCTAGTGGAGGCATTCAATAAAGATTGAAGTTGGGATAGATGGGTGGTGGGTAGGCAAGCCAGAAGGGTTGCAGTAGTCAAGACGAGATATGATGAGAGAATGTATTAGAATCTTAGTTGTGTCTTGTGTAAGGTAGTGACATATTTTGGAAATGTTTTTTAAATTGATAGCCCTGATTTTGTCAGTGACTGTATGTGATAAATGAAAGAGAGGGGGCAGGGTCCAGTAGAACCCCAAGACAATGGGCTTGAGAGGTAGGAGTGATGATTTGTTGACAGTGATAGAGATGTGAGTAATTGACACTGTAGTAGATGGTGGGAAGATTAAGAGTTTGGTCTTAGACAAGTTGAGTTTGAGATGGTGGGAGGACATCCGGGAAGATATACTAGAGAGGCAGTTGGAAACACGTGCTAGAAGAGAGGGGGATAGATCTGGTGCTGAGAGGTAGATTTGAGTGTCATATTGTAGTCCAAAAGATTTTATGAGGGTGCCAAGTGAGGATGTGTAGGTGGAGAAGAGGAGGGGGCCTAGGACTGAACCTTGGGGTACACCAACAGGCTGAGGGTGAGGAGAAGAAGAGGTGCCAGAGAAGAAGACACTAAATGTTCTATATTGTAGGTATGATGTGACCCATGAGAGCGCAGTATCTCTGATTCCAAGGGAGTGGAGAATTTGGATTAGTAGAGGGTGATTAACAGCATCAAAGGCAGCAGAGAGACCCAGGAGAAGTAGAATAGAAAAGTGACCCTTTGACTTGGCAGTGAGCAAATCATTAGTGACTTTTGTGAGAGCTGTCTCAATGGAGTGTAGGGGTTGGAAGCCAGATTGGAACGGGTCAAGAAGGGAGTTGGAGGAGATAAATTGGTTAAGGCAATTGTAGACAAGCCGCTCAAGGAAGCCAGGGGAAGTAGAGAGATAGGGCAGTAGTTGCGGATTCAGTGTCAGATGAGGGTTTTTTAAGAATGGATGTAATTATGGCATGTTTTAGAGATGACGGAAATGTGCCGGTGTTTAAGGAAAGGTTGAAGAGATTTGTGAGAGCTGGGGTAAGTGTGGTGGAGAGGGCAGGGATAAGCTTTGATGCAATAGGATCTAGAGGACAGGTAGTAAGGCGAGAGGTTGATAGTAGGCTGGATACTTCATCGTCTGTTACAAGGTCAATGGAATGCATAATGGCGGTGGGCTTAGAGAAGGATAAAGGCTGGGTGTTATCAGATAGTTGAGAGGAGGGAGTGTGTGGTCCATGTTGAGAGGAGAGTTTGTTAAGAATGTTTTCTATTTTATGCTTAAAATGGATGGCAAAGTCTTCAGCTGTGAGACAGGAAGGGACAGGAGGAGGTGGTAGGTGGAGGAGAGTGTTGAATGTAGCAAACAAACGAAGCTCCTCTCTCGATATAGTTCTAAGAGAGAATGCCTTTAAATCTCACTCCAGCGAGACGACAAATCTCAAAATGCTAAATGTTTTAGAGGATGCTGTGAAACAGAGACATGGATTATGGGAATGTCCTTATATCACATACATGGGAAGAAACATACTCTACCTTAGAAAATCTGTGGGGATTTGATTTTCCCCAAAAAACATAAGAAGCACCACCAGGATTCACATTCCAAAACTCCTGAAGGAATCACAAATCCTAACAAATTAGAACTGGAAAATAAACATTCCCACATTTGAAGAAGTTAAGAGTAAAATTCAATACATACACACGATGAGTACGATTTTAGACGAACAGAAATGGGCATCCTGCTCGGACATATGGACTCTAAGATTAGGCTGGAACTAAAAAAAGAGAAAGATTAAACTCAACGCCCGAATTGGAGAGCGTCCATAAACTTTCATATCTCTGCTTCTTTCCTATCCCCTTCACCCTCCATTTTTATATTATTATTGTTTTGTTTTTATTGTTTTGTTTTTATGTAATATTAAGCCCTTATAGTTAATCAAACTCAATAGGAAAATAAGGAAAAGTGAAAAAGAAAGAAAAGGTTTAAGATTCATGGAGACGTTTACTATACGATTACAGGAATACCTGGTTTAGCGCTGTAGATGGTTCCAGGCAATAGGAGTGCAAAGAGAAACAGCTCTAAACAGGGCAGTGTAACATGGGGAAGATAGGATAGGGGAACATGGGGAAGATAGGGGGAAATGTGGAAGATAGGGATAGGGGAACATGGGGAAGATAGGGGAACATGTGGAAGATAGGGATAGGGGAACATGGGGAAGATAGGGGAACATGTGGAAGATAGGGATAGGAGAACATGGGGAAGATAGGGGAACATGGGGAAGATAGGGATAGGGGAACATGGGAAAGATAGGGGAACATGGGGAAGATAGAGATATGTGAACATGGGGAAGATAATGATAGGGGACATGGGGAAGATAGGTCAATATGGGGTAGATAGGGATATGTGATCATGGGGAAGACAGGGATAGGGGGACATGGGGAAGATAGGGCAACATGGGGTAGATAGGGGAACATAGGGAAGATAGGGGTAGGGAAACATGGGCAAAATAGGGATAGGTGAGCATGGAGAAGATAGGGATAGGGGAACATGGGGAAGATAGGGATAGGGAAACATGGGGAAGATAGGGATAGGGAAACATGGGCAAGATAGGGATAGGGAAACACAGGGAAGATAGGGATAAGGAAACATGAGGAAGATAGGGATAGGGAAACATGGGCAAGATAGGGATAGGGAAACACGGAGAAGATAGGGATAAGGAAACATGAGGAAGATAAGGATAGGGGAACAAAGGGAAGATAGGGAAACGTGGGGAAGATAGGGATAGGGAAACATGGGGAGGATAGGGATAGGGGAACATGGGGATGATAGGGATAGGGGAACATGGGGAAGATAAGGGATAGGAAAACATGGGGAAGATAGGGCTAGGGGAACAGGGGGAAGACTGGGGAACATGGGGAAGATAGGCATACAGGAACATAGGGAAGATAGGGGTAGGGGAACATGGGGAAGATAATGATAGAGGAACATGGGGAAGATAGGGATAGGTAAACATGGGGAATATAGGGATAGGGAAATATGGGCAAGATAGGGATAGGGGAACATGGGGAAGATAGGGATAGGGGAACATGGGGATAGGGATAGGGGAACATGTGGAAGATAGGGATAGGGGGACATGGGGATGGGGATAGGGGAACATGAGCAAGATAGGGATAGGGGGGCATGGGGAAGATAGGGATAGGGAAACATGGGCAAGATAGGTATAGGGGAACATGGGGAGGATAGGGGAACATGGGAAAGATAGGGATAGGGGAACATGGCAAAGATAGAGGAACATGGGGAAGATAGGGATAGGGAAACCTAGGCAAGATGAGGATAGGGGAACATGGGGAGGATAGGGATAGGGGAACATGGGGAAGATACAGATAGGAGAACATGGGGAGGATAGAAATAGGGGAACATGGGGAAGATAGGAATAGGGGAACATGGGCAAGATAGGGATAGGTGAACTTAGGGTTGATAGGGATAGGGGAACATGGGGAAGATAGGGATAGGGAAACATGGGGAAGATAGGGATAGGGAAACATGGGCAAGATAGGAATAGGGGGAAACTGGGAAGATAGGGATAGGGGAACATGGGGAGGATAGGGGAACACGGGAAAGAGAGGGATAGGGGAACATGGGGAAGATAGGGATAGAGAAACCTGGGCAAGATAAGGATAGGGGAACATGGGGAAGATAGGGATAGGGGAACATGGGGAAGATAGGGATAGGAGACCATGGGGAGGATAGCAATAGGGGAACATGGGGAAGATAGGGATAGGGAACATGGGCAAGATAGGGATAAGTGAACAAATTGAAGATAGAGATAGGGGGACACTGGGAAGATAGGGAAAGGGGAACATGGGGAGGATAGGGGAACATGGGAAAGATAGGGATAGGGGAACATGGGCAAGATAAGAATTGGGAAACATTTGGAGAATACGTATAGGGGAACATGGGGAAGATAGGGATTGGGGAACATGGGGAGGATAGAGAAAGGGGAACAAGTGGGAGATAGGGATAGGGGAACATGGGGAGGATGGGGATAGGGGAACATGGAAAGAAAGGGATAGGGGAAAATGGGGAAGATAGGTATAGAAAAACATGGGAAAGATAGGGCTACGGGAACACGGGGAAGATAGGGGAACATGGGGAAGATAGGGAAAAGGGAACATGGGGAGGATAGGGATAGGTAAACATGGGGAAGATAGGGATAGAGGAACATGCAGAGGATAGGGATAGGTAAACTTGGGGAAGATAGGGATAGGGGAACATGGGCAAGACAGCGATAGGGATATGGGAATATGGGCAAGATAGGGATAGGGAAACATGAGGAAGATAGAGATAGGGGAACATGGGGAAGATAGGGATAGGGGAACATGGTGATAGGGATAGGGGAACATTGGGAAGATAGTCAAATTGGGCATACTGGGATGATAGGGAAACATGAGCAAGATAGTGATAGGTGAACATGGGGAAGATAGGGATAGGGGAACATGGGCAAGATAGGGATAGGGGAACACCGGGAAGATAGGGATTGGGAAACATGGGGAAGATATGGCAACATGGGGTAGATAGGGTAACATGGCGAACATACGGGAAAATAGGTAAGATAGGGGTAGGGAAACATGGGCAAGATAGGGATAGGTGAACATGGAGAAGATAGGGATAGGGAAACATGGGGAAGATAGGGATAGGGAAACATGGGGAATATAGAGATAGGGAAACATGGGCAAGATAGGGATAGGGAAACATGGGGAAGATATGGAAAGGGGAACATGGGGAAGATAGGGATAGAGGAATATGGTGATAGGGATAGGAGAACATTGGGAAGATAGGCATAGGGGTACACAGGAAAGATAGGGAAACATGGCCAAGATAGGGATAGGTAAACATGGGGAAGATAGGGATAGGGGAATATGGGGAAGATAGGGATAGGGAAACATGGGGAAGATAGGGATTGGGAAACATGGGCAAGATAAGGATATGGGAACACTGGGAAGATAGGGATAGGAAAACATGGGGAAGATTGGGATAGTTAAACATGGGGAGAAAAGGGATAGGGGAACATGGGGAAGATAGGGATAGGGGAACATGGGGAAGATAGGGATAGGGGAACATTAGGGGGTAGGGAAAGGGGAATATGTGGGAGATAGGGATAGGGGAACATGGGGAGGATAAATAATATGAGAACATGGGAAGAAAGGGATAGGGGAACATGGGGAAGATAGGTATAGGGGAACATGGGGAAGATAGGGATTGGGGAACATGGGAGGATAGAGAAAGGGGAACATGTGGGAGATAGGGATAGGGGAACATGGGGAGGATTGGGATATGGGAACTTGGGAAGAAAGGGATAGGGGAAAATGGGGAAGATAGGGATAGAAATTTAATGAGATATTGTTGAAATACAAACTACTGTATATGACTCTTGGAGGCTAAATAATCCTGAGGTCCGGGACTATACTTATTATTCTCCGAGACATAGTCTATACACAAGGATTGATTTCATACTGGTTGACATAGAGACATGGAGAGAAGTGGATGATGTGGAGGTAGGGGTTATACCATGGTCAGATCGCGCCCTGGTAAAAATAGTACTGAAAGGTCGGGGGACTAGCAATGGAAAAAAAAGAGAAAATATTAACTCAAAAGTATTTTATACAATAGAAGAAAAAAAAGAAATTAAGGAAGTAATTGAAGAGTTCGTTAGAGTTAACAGTGGCTCTATAACCTCAGATTTAAGTATTTGGAATGCGCATAAAGCGTATGAGGGGTATTTTGAAAACAAGAATGATTAAGAAGAGGAGGGCCAGGGGGAAATCGCTTCATGATTTACATTTAGAACTCTATAAGCTATCATATGCCAACAAAAAATGCCAGGATAACATGTTGACAGAACAGATCTATAAGATACAAGCAAAGATAAATATGATCTTACAAAGTCAAATAGATAAGAAGTTAAGGGAGCTAAAATTAAAAAATGATCATCTAGGTAATAAAGCAAATAAATCACTAGTGGACCTTATTGGAAAAAAGCGGAGCAACAAAAGGATAGTGAAATTTCTCGATTCCAAAGGAATTATGAAAAAGGATCCTATTGAAATAGGTAGAATTGCGGCGGAGTACTATAGCACCTTATATAATCTGGAAAAGAAACCAGGGTGGGTTAAACCTGATAAAGGGCAAATACAGGATTTGTTTAAAAAGTTTAATCTAAAAAATTTTTCCGAGGAGCAAAAGGAACTACTAAATGGGAAGATATTATTGGAGGAAATCGAGAACTGTGTGTCCGGTTTAGATGTCCAAAAATCCCCAGGACCAGATGGGTTCCCGATACTGTATTACAAACAATTTTTGCCAGAATTGGGGGCTCATCTGGTAAAAGTATTTAACAAAATGAAAGACTTAGGATGGGCTTCCAAGGAGACATTAGAAGCAGCAATAATTATGATACCGAAGGAGAGAAAAGATCTGGCAAATTTTGCTAACTACCGGCCCATCTCTTTACTTAACATCGATATCAAAATATATTCAAAGATACTAGCACAAAGATTAAATCCTCTTTTAGACCAGTTAATTGAGTCAGATCAAACAGGTTTTGTTAAAGGCCGACAAGGGACAGATAACCTGCGAAAGCTTATTGATATATTGGCACACTCTAAAGATAATAAAATCCCGTTGGTGGCAGTAGGGTTAGATGCGGAAAAAGCCTTGGGCAAATTTGGGTCAAGAGTGATTATGGCGCTATACTCTAACCCTTCAGCCTACATAAATGGTACAGACTTTCAGTCGGAATCGCTTGAGATTAGCAATGGGACGAGACAAGGATGCCCGCTATCCCCAATGATCTTCAATTTGTGTATAGAAGTGCTGGCTCAAATGATAAGGAAGAATGATAGGATAAGAGGAATCATATGTGGAGCTATAGAATCGAAGATCACTCTATTTGCAGATGATTCAGTTGTAGTTTTATAAGAGCCACTAGAATCATTGGTGTACCTTATGAAGGAGTTAAAAACCATTGATTGCCTATCATATTATAAAATGAATTCTTCCAAATCAGAGGTTATCTGGCCAAATATGAACTTAGAAACTAAAACCTTGTTACGAGAGAAATTTCCATTTAGATGGGAGCAGAATAAACTAGAACATTTGGGAATAGAGTTGACTCCGTGTGTTGCTACCATGTTAAAGAATAACTTGGAAATAACTTTTGTTTCAGTGTGCAAACTGCTCAAGTCATGGGAGAGGCTAAACCTAACCTGGTCAAGCAGAATCGTATGTGTTAAGATGTTCATTCTACCGAAACTCACTTATGTTTTAAGAGCAATCCCTCTATCTATATCCAGAGGAAGTATTACTAAATTTCAGAAAATGGTAGACCATTTTATATATAAAGGAAATAGGGTTAGAGTCAGTAAAGACCAAGTAAATAAAAAGTATATAGAAGGTGGATTAGGGGCAATCAACCTCTGGAAGTATGCAAAGGCTATAAAATTGTACCACTTTCTGAGATGGACAGAAGGAGTGGAAGGACTCAAGTTTGTCCAGTTAGAAAAAGCCTTAAGCCCCAAAATAGTTCTGCAGCAAGCTCTATGGCATAAGAAATCGTCAAACTTTAAGACTCAGATAGAGTTCAGAATAGGGAAACAATGTTGGGCTAGTTGGCTCAAAATGAACTCAAAATTCCATCTCCATTAACACCATTGGAAGTAATTTACAATATATATATATTTTTTCCTCCACTTCTTCAGACTTACAGTAAATAACTAACGAGCAGTAAGTTAAATAAAGTTATAATCACGCTTTACACAGATATTTCTAGTGAACATCTAACATATGAATAGATGTATATATCAGCCCAAAAAAATTAATTGTTAGAAATGATACTGTTTAACAATCAATAGGTACTAGAAATGAGAGTTAGATATATAAGGTTAAATAAAGTGTCAAAAATTTAGGCAAAGGTCATCGCCATCTCCACATTGTACCGCTAACCATTTCTGAACAACGGCTAAATCCCTGCTGTACGGAAATGTGAAAAGGCTGTATTACAGCCTTTTCTGTTCTAATAGTATGAATGTATGTATGAATGTTAGTAAGAAAGGTTTTGGATCCGTGGTTAACAAATTTACAGCAAAGAAGGTAACTCCAGCCAACCGTTTGGCAAAGAATAGTATTGTTAAAGAATTTTCCCAAGGTAAATGTCTTTAAAAGTATTAAGTTGGAATGTTAGGGGCTTAAACTCACCCAGCAAAAGGAAAACAGTTTACAGACATTGTAAAAAAGAGAAAGCAGACTTGATATTTCTCCAGGAAACACATTGGGGGAAAGTTAAAATACCAGGTTTTGCGGTAGGTTGTTTTGATTTCAGACATCATTCAACAGGTGTAAATAAAAGAGAGGAGTATCAATTTTTTTCTCTAACGACTTAGAAATAGTGGAAGTAATTTCAATTATAGATCCAGATGGACGTTACATTTTATGGAACGGCCAGATCAATAATCAGAAAATCACATTGATTAATATTTACGCTCCCAATGAGAAGCAAGGGAAATTTTTAAAACAAATAGGTAATTTAATCAAGAAGTTTGTACAGGGCCCGCATATTATGGCAGGGGATTTTAATATGGTCTCAAACATAAATTTGGATAAGTCTAAAAAACTGGTGGATAAAAACTTAAGAAGAGTGTGCAAAGTTGCTCAAGTATTTACTGAATGGATTATTAAAAACAACTTATTGGATGCCTGGCGAGTTTAACACCCAAATCAAAAATAATTTTCTTTTTTCTCAAACCCACACAATATGATTGTTAACATTCAAATAATTGATACAATTTCTCACACGAAAATAGGTAAGATTGTTATATCCGATCACGCCTACACCACACTAATAGTTGAAATAAATAAAGTAAAATTAGATAGACCACAATGGAGATTAGATGACACTATAATAAAAATGGAAAAAAATCAAGAATTTCTAAGTAAAGAAATCTCCCAATTTTTTTATATAAACACTCACACTGTTCCTTCTTATTGCACGATTTGGAATACACAAAAAGCTTTCACAAGAGGTTTGATTATTAAACTTAAATCTCAGTTGATAAGACAGAGAGGTGCCCCATTAAAAATATTATATATAGATTTAAATAAATTGGAATCTAAATTTTTTTGGGACCAGCAACAGCAGACTTTTGGCGGAGATCAAATTAATACGAAATAGAATAAATAAGATCAATCAGCAAAGGTCAGATAGCGCAATATGGCGTTACCAACAGATATACCACCATCAAAATAATAGAAATAGTAAACTACTGGCCACTCAAGCCAAAAAGGAAAAAGAAAAGAAAAGAATAGTAGTTCTAAAAGATAAAGGAAGATATATTTCCTCTCCCCAAGAAATTGGTCAAGCCTTTTTCAATTATTACCAGGACCTGTACAATCTTGAAAAAGATGCTACTTTCTGTAAACCATTAGTAAAAGAAATACAATCATTTTTGGATGGTATCCAACTACCTATTTTAACAGAAGGTGACCGAGCAGAATTGAATAATCCAATAACAATTCAGGAAGTTCTGCAAGTAATCAAACAACTGAAACCCTACACCACGCCAAGGCCAGATGGATATACCAATCTTTTTTTATAAAACATTTTGTCAAATTCTGAGTCCTCATCTAACAGAAATGTTTAATGAAATTAAGACAACAGGAATTATGCCAGGGGAAATGACAAAAGTAGCATTGGTAATGATCCCTAAGGCCAATCTAGATCCCCAGTCTTGTGCCAATTACAGACCCATTTCACTACTAAATGCAAATACTAAACTGTACGTGAAGATTCTGGCTCTTAGTATTCAGAAACTTATAGAGAAACTAATTGCAATAGAACAAATGGGATTTGTAACCGGTAGACAAGGATCAGAGAACATTAGGAAGCTTATGAAACTGGGTGAAGCCGCGAGGGCCAAAGGTGCTCCCACCCTATTCTTGTCTTTAGACGCTGAGAAAGCGTTTGACAGAGTAGGGTGGGACTACATGCGATTAACGCTGTCTAAATTTGGGTTTGGGGAATTCGGTGCCACGGCGGTGGGGGCCCTGTATAGATTTCCCTCAGCAGAAGTAACAGGTCTGGGATGTAGGGTAAGTCTTTTTGGAATATCAAATGGTAATAGACAGGGTTGCCCCCTCTCCCCCACCCTGTTCGCGCTGATGATAGAACCATTGGCGGAAGCTATTAGATCATGCCCACAAATTTATGGCATTAGGGTGGGAGAGAGGGAGTATAAAATTAGTCTATACGCAGATGATGTTGTTTTGTCACTCACCCGCCATGGAGAATCACTATATCATTTGCTAAATTTAATACAAATTTATAGTAAAGTCTCTTATTATGAGTTGAATTACAGGAAATCAGAAACACTTTTTGTTTTACTTTTCAGCAAGTTTGTTGTCCCAATTGATTGCTACCTTTTCCTTTGATTGGAACTCGAAATCATTTAAACATCTCTGAATTACCTTTTTGGGAAATTTATAGTAAATGGTGGATAGGAATTATAAGGATTTATATTTCAAGTTCCAAAATATTATAGGAAACTGGAGAAAAGACAGATTTTCTTTTTCCGGAAAAATTGCGGTGGTAAAAATGACGCTACTCCCAAGAGTCAATTATATTTTAACATGTATCCCTTTTAAGATTCCTAGGTACCGGTTAAAGAAACTGCAACACGCAATTGATTTATTTATACACCAGTCTAAGGCCCTCATTCAATTGCAATTTGGCCAATTGAATAAGGCTCTAATTAAGCACATAACATATATTTTTTAAAGACGTTTTTAGTTATTGAAAACCTTGCTTTTGGATAGATGCTTACTAACTAAAAACTTCTTTAAAAAATATATGCTATGTGCTTATTTAGAGCCCTATTCAATTGGCCAAATTGCAATTGAATGAGGGCCTAAATATATAAGGCTGAAAAAAACAACTATGGGAAGGAGTTTCTTAAAGGGAGGAATTTCCTACCCTTTATTGCAACCCTATCAGGAAGCCAACTGTATAGTACAGGCTTTAAAATGGCTGGAAACAGCAGATAAACTCCCATGGATGCACATAGAAAAAGCACTAATCCCAAATCGTCACCTATCAGCTTTAGTTTTTGGGGAAATACCCTCTCACAAGGATCTTGCGATAGGATCATCTGTGGTAAAAGAAATTTCAAAAAATTGGAGACAGATCAACAGAAAAAATAAGCTGATCCCTAGGGGAAGCTTAATTACTCCAGTTAAATCTCTTTTGCATTCAAACATGGCAGGTATTATTAAAGATTGGAATAGTAAGGGGTTAGTATGCGTTAAAGATACTCTGATTGAAGGGTCAATAGCATCCTTTGATCAAATTAAAAATAAGTTTAACATCGCAGCAGAAGGATGGCTAACGTATGAAGCTTACAGAGCCGCCTGTGGCGAACTCAATATATGCTCACAAATTGGAAAATATTTAAACTCTATAGAAAAAATTCTCCTTAAATCGGAAAAAAACATCTGATATCCAAATGTTTTAATATCACAAGATCCTTTGGAGAGCAGCCTAAAACTAAGGGCATGAAACAATGGGAGCTGAACCTAAATTTAGTAATAGAAGCAAAAGACTGGGACACAGCTTTAAAATTGACAAATAGATTTATTAAACAAACATCATATAGAGAAACGTTTTTTTAAATAATTAACAACTGGTATATCACACCTGTCAAAATCTCCCAGATTTCCAACTCCCCTTCGGACAGAATGTGCTGGAGGGAATGTGGTAACTCTGCCCATTTACTGCATATTTTATGGGAATGCCCCAAATTAAATTCCTTTTGGAAAAGTTGTTATGAATTTTTTTTTTAAATTGTGGAAAATCAATTTCCGTTTACGGGAGAATGCAGCTTGCTACATATCTTTCCGAGCGATGTCATCACTGAGAAAAACGCTTTTGCTATTTTGACTTTCTCAATAGCAAAAAACATATTAATTACTAACTGTAAAGATAAGACTGCTCCACTCTTTGCTGACATCGTGTGGAAAATAAAACATATCCGGGAATTGGAGAAAAATTATGAACAAAGCGGTTTAATTACTGTTGATCCACTAAAATGGAAATCATGGGACCAAAAACAGGGAGCAACTAATTAATTTTCAAATTCTTTAAGGGTTGAATGAGGAATGAATGAGGAAGAATGGTAATTTATTTTATGTAATGTTTTGTTGTTGTAATAGATTTGTTAATGATATTTCAGTATGTAATTTTTTGTATTAACTTTTATGATGAATAAACATTTTTTTCAAATCAAAAAAAAAAAAAAAAAGGAAGTAATTTACGATATACACCCCGAAATAGATAAGGTAGAGTGGGGGAAATGGGGTATTGATAAAATTAAGGATTTAATCAGAAATTAGGGCTTTTTTTAAATTTGAGGAACTGAGGAGAGTGAAAGAGGTCCCACTATCAATGTGGCTGCAATTTCTGACCCTTAAGAAGATATTAACAAAAGAAGGTTTTGATGTAAGATCAGACAGGGATTTGACACCTCTCGAAAAATTCCAGTCATTAAGTACAAGTAATAAGAGTTCAGTGTCGAAATGCTTAAAAAATGTTGACGAGTACAGAAGTTCTGTAAAATCTGTAGCCATGGAAAGCTGGGAAACTGATTTTAGAATTAAGAAAAATCTGGAGGATTGGGGAAAAGCGTATCAGCTAACAAAAGATAACTTGATTTGTACAACTTACAGAGAAATCCACTTTAAAATTACACAAAAATGGTACATAGTTCCAGAGCTTCTGTCTATAATAGATCCAAGCAAATATAGTGAGCTGTGTTGGAGAGGGTGCTCGGAAATAGGCACCCAAAGCCACATGTGGTGGAAATGTGCTAAGATCAAAGGGCTTTGGGAAAGGTGTGTCACCAAGTTGGTGGGTATGGGATGCAAGGAAGTTACCTTAAACCCAGAAGCTTTTCTATTACAAGGGAATGGTCTAGAGAAACAATAGGGATAGTGGTGCAGGTTCTCATGGTAATTAAATGGTGGATTGTTTGGAGATGGATAAGTGGGAAATTGCCTAAATGGAATGAGATTTGTAGTACTATGGAAAGGAATAAACAGTATGAAATGGAATATTTAAGTTTTGATTACAAATTAAGATTATCAGTGGTTAAGAAATGGGCAAAATGGGACGAAGAAATGTTTGCCGGGCCTTTATGTTAACAGATATATATTTTTTTGGTTTTGTTGCCTTTAGCGATGTTACTTCAATTATATAATAGGTTTCGGGTATTGCCTCCGTCTGCAAATAATGAGAATATTGCCAAGGGGTGGATGGGGGGTATGTAGGTGGGTGACTGTGTATGATTTAGATGTAAGTATTGTTTTACTGTATGTATTTTGTTTTGCTTGTCTGCTTCTAAAAACAATAAAAATTAAAATATGAAAAAAAAAAAAGATAGGGATAGAAAAGATAGGGAACACGGGGAAAATAGGGGAACATGGCGAAGATAGGGAAAAGGGAACATGGGGAGGATAGGGATAGGTAAACATGGGGAAGATAGGGATAGAGGAACATGGGGAGGATAGGGATAGGTAAACATGGGGAAGATAGGGATAGGGGAACATGGGCAAGACAGCGATAGGGATATGGGAACATGGGCAAGATAGGGATAGGGTAACATGGGGAAGATAGAGATAGGGGAACATGGGGAAGATAGGGATAGGGGAACATGGTGATAGGGATAGGGGAACATTGGGAAGATAGGCATAGGGGGACACGGGGAAGATAGTGAAACATGGGCAAGATAAGGATAGGTGAACATGGGGAAGATAGGGATAGGGGAACATGGGGAAGATAGGGATAGGGAAACATGGGGAAGATAGGGATAGGGAAACATGGGCAAGAAAGGGATAGGGGAACACTGGGAAGATAGGTATAGGGAAACATGGGAAAGATATGGCAACATGGGGTAGATACGGATATGTGAACATGGGGAAGATAGGGATAGGGGGACATGGGGAAGGTAGGGCCACATGGGGTAGATAGGGGAACATGGGGAACATAGAGGAACATAGGGAAGATAGGGGTAGGGAAACATGGGCAAGATATGGATAGGGGAACATGGGGAGGATAGAGGAACATGGGAAAGAAAGGGATAGGGGAACATGGGGAAGATAGGGATAGGGAAACCAGGGCAAGATAAGGATAGGGTAACATGGGGAAGATAGGGATAGGGGAACATGGGGAAGATAGGGATAGGAGAACATGGGGAGGATAGCAATAGGGGAACATGGGGAAGATAGGGATAGGGGAACATGGGCAAGACAGCGATAGGGATATGGGAACATGGGCAAGATAGGGATAGGGTAACATGGGGAAGATAGAGATAGGGGAACATGGGGAAGATAGGGATAGGGGAACATGGTGATAGGGATAGGGGAACATTGGGAAGATAGGCATAGGGGGACACGGGGAAGATAGTGAAACATGGGCAAGATAAGGATAGGTGAACATGGGGAAGATAGGGATAGGGGAACATGGGGAAGATAGGGATAGGGAAACATGGGGAAGATAGGGATAGGGAAACATGGGCAAGAAAGGGATAGGGGAACACTGGGAAGATAGGTATAGGGAAACATGGGAAAGATATGGCAACATGGGGTAGATACGGATATGTGAACATGGGGAAGATAGGGATAGGGGGACATGGGGAAGGTAGGGCCACATGGGGTAGATAGGGGAACATGGGGAACATAGAGGAACATAGGGAAGATAGGGGTAGGGAAACATGGGCAAGATATGGATAGGGGAACATGGGGAGGATAGAGGAACATGGGAAAGAAAGGGATAGGGGAACATGGGGAAGATAGGGATAGGGAAACCAGGGCAAGATAAGGATAGGGTAACATGGGGAAGATAGGGATAGGGGAACATGGGGAAGATAGGGATAGGAGAACATGGGGAGGATAGCAATAGGGGAACATGGGGAAGATAGGGATAGGGGAACATGGGCAAGATAGGGACAGTTGAACAAAGGGAAGATAGGTATAGGGGAACATGGGGAAGATAGGGATAGGGGAACATGGGGAGGATAGGGATAGGTAAACATGGGGAAGATAGGGATAGGAGAACATGGGGAAGATAGGGATAGGGAAACATGGGGAAGATAGGGATAGGGAAACATGGGCAAGAAAGGGATAGGGGAACACTGGGAAGATAGGTATAGGGAAACATGGGAAAGATATGGCAACATGGGGTAGATAGGGATATGTGAACATGGGGAAGATAGGGATAGGGGGACATGGGGAAGATAGGGCAACATGGGGTAGATAGGGGAACATGGGGAACATAGGGGAACATAGGGAAGATAGGGGTAGGGAAACATGGGCAAGATATGGATAGGGGTACATGGGGAGTGTGACGAAGTGCCCTTCGCCACTTTGTCTTGGAGAGGACTGTTTGCCAGCCTCCTGCCCTGCGACTATGGCCCTGGGACATATTGCCCTTTAAACACAGTATTTGCAGTATTCGGCCATACCAGAGTGTATGTCACTCATTCTGGCCCTTTACATACAGGGGGGTCATTCGGTACTTGCCCTCTGTGAACCATGATACCACAGATAGCTATGCCATGGAGCCCATTCATATAATGAAAGACTATGGGAAAGACTTTAGCTACATGGCAATTGAACTGTGTGAAGAGGATCTGAGCGCTATTCGGTAGTTTTGTGCGCTCAGATCCCAGCAGTAACGGAACCCATAACTGTTTTACCCTGTTTAATTGTTATTTAATTCTTGGTTAAAATATGATCACATTGCTGTACTGTAGATATGTTGTTTTATGTTCTACAGAATATATTGGCTCAGAATATCACAGCTACTAGGCTAATAGATAATACTGTTACAGATAAGAAAGTCGATTGTATAAACTGTTTTCATTCTCAGATAAGAACAAAGAAGGCTGATTTAATCATTGTCTGATTATATTAAGTTGCCTCAGGGAGGGGTGACCACACCTATTGTCCTATATGTGTATTGTGTGGGGGATATGTGAGATGTCTGTGTGTTATGTGAAAAACATACTTTTACTAACTTTTGAACCCCTGGTCTGATTCATGCCATTTTTTAATATGGTGTTCCCCTGGGTGAGAGATATGGACTTAAAGGTGTACCCCCTGTTTTTGGGGTACATCCAGAATGTGGTTAAAATTGTGTCTGTTTTAATTGTGTTACCTGTTATCTGAGGGGAGGAGACGTGGGGGTTGAACCATGTATCTAATTGGCTGTGATAATTATGTGGGTGTAGCCCTTCAGAGGGCACCATTGCATAAAAGGAGATCCCCTGTCATTAAAGTTAGTTCTACATGACCCTTCAAAACGTAGTCTTATCTCGTTATTGGAGGGGATCGCTATCATACTGGGGATTGCTATGCTTTTGCATACTCCCTTGAGCTGTAACTACTGAACGCTTGTTCCTGATGTACCATCCTTGAAGGAGAGGTCTTCCCCACACGGTCCTGGATGCTGGAGATTCATACAGGGTGGAAGGAAGTCGGCGCGGCTCCAGCTAAACTACGGCGGTTGTGGAGTCTGTGGTGAGTGAGGTGTCCGGTGCGGTGCTTGTAGGCCTCGGCGCAAACTAGGACGCGTCTATCAACGGAGGTACCCGGTCGGGGTGCAAGGAGATCCGTTACAGGGAGGATAGAGGAACATGGGAAAGATAGGGATAGGGGAACATGGGGAAGATAGGGATAGGGAAACCAGGGCAAGATAAGGATAGGGTAACATGAGAAGATAGGGATAGGGGAACATGGGGAAGATAGGGATAGGAGAACATGGGGAGGATAGCAATAGGGGAACATGGGGAACATAGGGATAGGGGAACATGGGCAAGATAGGGACAGGTGAACAAAGGGAAGATAGGTATAGGGGAACATGGGGAAGATAGGGATAGGAAAACATGGAGAAGATTGGGATAGTGAAACATTTGGAGAATAGGGATAGGGGAACATGTGGGAAATAGGGATAGGGGAATATGGGGAGGATAGGGATAGGGGAACTTGGGAAGAAAGGGATAGGGGAAAATGGGGAAGATAGGGATAGGAAAACATGGGGAAGATAGGGCTAGGGGAACACGGGGAAGATAGGGTAACATGGGGAAGATAGGGAAAAGGGAACATGGGGAGGATAGAGATAGGTTAACATGGGGAAGATAGGGATAGAGGAACATGGGCAAGACAGCAATAGGCATATGAGAAAATGGGCAAGATAGGAATAGGGAAACATGGGGAAGATAGAGATAGGGGAACATAGGGAAGATAGGGATAGGGGAATATGGTGATAGGGATAGGGGAACATTGGGAAGATAGGCATAGGGGGACACAGGAAAGATAGGGAAACATGGCAAAGATAGGGATAGGTGAACATGGGGAAGATAGGGATAGGGGAGCATGGGGAAGATAGGGATAGGGAAACATGTGGAAGATAAGGGTTGAGAAACATGGGCAAGATAGAGATAGGGGAACACTGGGAAGATAGGGATATGGGAACATGGGGAAGATAGGGATAGGGAAACATGGGGAAGATAAAGATAGGGGAACAGGGGGAAGATAGGGATAGGGAAATATGGTGATAGGGATAGGGGAACATTGGGAAGATAGGCATAGGGGGACACAGGAAAGATAGGGAAACATGGGCAAGATAGGGATAGGTGAACATGGGGAAGATGGGGGAACATGGGGAAGATAGGGAAAAGGGAACATGGGGAGGATAGAGATAGGTAAATATGGGGAAGATAGGGATAGAGGAACATGGGGAGGATAGGGATAGGTAAACATGGGGAATATAGGGATAGGGGAACATGGGGAAGATAGGGATAGGGAAACATGGGGAAGATAGGGATAGGGAAACATGGGCAAGATAGGGATAGGGGAACACTGGGAAGAATGGTATAGGGAAACATGGGAAATATATGGCAACATGGGGTAGATAGGGATATGTGAACATGGGGAAGATAGGGATAGGGGGACATGGGGAAGATAGGGCAACATGGAGTAGATAGGGGAACATGGGGAACATAGGGGAACATAGGGAAGATAGGGGTAGGGAAACATGGGCAAGATATGGATAGGGGAACATGGGGAGGATAGAGGAACATGGGAAAGATAGGGTTAGGGGAACATGGGGAAGATAGGGATAGGGAAACCAGGGCAAGATAAGGATAGGGTAACATGGGGAAGATAGGGATAGGCGAACATGGGGAATATAGGGATAGGAGAACATGGGGAGGATAGCAATCGGGGAACATGGGGAAGATAGGGATAGGGAACATGGGCAAGATAGGGATAGGTGAACATAGGGAAGATAGGGATAGGGAAACGTAGGGAAGATAGGGATAGGGAAACATGGGCAAGATAGGGATAGGGGGACACTGGGAAAATAGGGATAGAGGGACATGGGGAAAATAGGTATAGGGAACCATGGGCAAGATAGAGATAGGGGATTATGGGCAGGATAGGGGAACATGGGAAAGATAGGGATAAGGGAACATGGGAAAGATAGTGATAGGGAAACCTGGGCAAGATAAGGTTAGGGGAACATGGGGAGGATAGGGATAGGGGAACATGGGGAAGATAGGGATAGGAGAACATGGGAAGGATAGCAATAGGGGAACATGGGGAAGATAGGGATAGGGGAACATGGGCAAGATAGGGACAGGTGAACAAAGGAAAGATAGGTATAGGGGAACATGGGGAAGATAGGGATAGGGAAACATGGGGAAGATTGGGATAGGGAAACATTTGGAGAATAGGGATAGGGGAACATGTGGGAGATAGGGATAGGGGAATATGGGGAGGATAGGGATGGGGAACTTGGGAAGAAAGGGATAGGGGAAAATGGGGAAGATAGGGATAGGAAAACATGGGGAAGATAGGGCTAGGGGAACAAGGGGAAGATAGGGTAACATGGGGAAGATAGGGAAAAGGGAACATGGGGAGGATAGGGATAGGTTAACATGGGGAAAATAGGGATAGAGGAACATGGGTAAGACACCAATAGGCATATGAGAACATGGGCAAGATAGGGATAGGGAAACATGGGGAAGATAGAGATAGGGGGGACATGGGGAAGATAGGGATAGGGGAATATGGGGATAGGGATAGGGGAACATTGGGAAGATAGGCATAGGGGGACACAGGAAAGATAGGGAAACATGGCCAAGATAGGGATAGGTGAACATGGGGAAGATAGGGATAGGGGAGCATGGGGAAGATAGGGATAGGGAAACATGTGGAAGATAAGGGTTGAGAAACATGGGCAAGATAGAGATAGGGGAACACTGGGAAGATAGGGATATGGGAACATGGGGAAGATAGGGATAGGGAAACATGGGGAAGATAAAGATAGGGGAACAGGGGGAAGATAGGGATAGGGAAATATGGTGATAGGGATAGGGGAACATTGGGAAGATAGGCATAGGGGGACACAGGAAAGATAGGGAAACATGGGCAAGATAGGGATAGGTGAAAAGGGGGAAGATAGGGGAACATGGGGAAGATAGGGAAAAGGGAACATGGGGAGGATAGAGATAGGTAAACATGGGGAAGATAGGGATAGAGGAACATGGGGAGGACAGGGATAGGTAAACATGGGGAAGATAGGGATAGGGGAACATGGGCAAGATAGGTATAGGGAACATGGGGAAGATAAGGATAGTGGAACATGGGGATGATAGTTATAGGGGAACATGGGGAAGATAGGGATTGGGGGACATGGGGAACATAGGGATAGGGAAACATGGGCAAGATAGGGATAGGTGAACATGGGGAAGATTGGGATAGGGGAACATTGGGAAGATAGGGATAGGGAACATGGGAAAGATAGGGATAGGGGAACATTGGGAAGATAGGCATAGGGAAACATGGGGAAGATTATGATAGGGAAACATGGGGAAGATTATGATAGGGAAACATGGGGAGAATAGGGATAGGGGAACATGGGGAAGATAGGGATAGGGAACATGGGGAGGATAGGGATAGGGGAACATGGGGAGGATAGGGAAAGGGGAACATGTGGGAGAAAGGGATAGGGGAACATGGGGAAGATAGGGATAGGAGAACATGGGGAGGATAGCAATAGGGGAACATGGGGAAGATAGGGATAAGGGAACATGGGCAAGATTGGGATAGGTGAACATAGTGAAGATAGGGATAGAGGAACATGGGGAAGATAGGAATAGGGGAACATGGGGAAGATAGGGATAGGAGAACAAGGGGAGGATAGCAATCGGGGAACATGGGGAAGATAGGGATAGGGGAACATGGGCAAGATAGGGATAGGTGAACATAGGGAAGATAGGGATAGGGAAACGTGGGGAAGATAGGGATAGGGAAACATGGGCAAGATAGGGATAGGGGGACACTGGGAAGATAGGGATAGGGGGACATGGGGAAAATAGGGATAGGGAAACATGGGCAAGATAGAGATAGGGGATCATGGGCAGGATAGTGGAACATGGGAAAGATAGGGATAAGGGAACATGGGAAAGATAGGGATAGGGAAACCTGGGCAAGAAAAGGTTAGGGGAACATGGGGAGGATAGGGATAGGGGAACATGGGGAAGATAGGGATAGGAGAACATGGGGAGGATAGCAATAGGGGAACATGGGCAAGATAGGGACAGGTGAACAAAGGGAAGATAGGTATAGGGGAACATGGGGAAGATAGGGATAGGGAAACATGGGGAAGATTGGGATAGGGAAACATTTGGAGAATAGGGATAGGGGAACATGTGGGAGATAAGGATAGGGGAATATGGGGAGGATAGAGATAGGGGAACTTGGGAAGAAAGGGATAGGGGAAAATGGGGTAGAAAGGGATAGGAAAACATGGGGAAGATAGGGCTAGGGGAACACGGGGAAGATAGGGTAACATGGGGAAGATAGGGAAAAGGGAACATGGGGAGGATAGGGATAGGTTAACATGGAGAAGATAGGGATAGAGGAACATGGGCAAGACAGCAATAGGCATATGAGAACATGGGCAAGAAAGGGATAGGGAAACATGGGGAAGATAGAGATAGGGGAACATGGGGAAGATAGGGATAGGGGAATATGGTGATAGGGATAGGGGAACATTGGGAAGATAGGCATAGGGGGACACAGGAAAGATAGGGAAACATGGCCAAGATAGGGATAGGTGAACATGGGGAAGATAGGGATAGGGGAGCATGGGGAATATAGGGATAGGGAAACATGTGGAAGATAAGGGTTGAGAAACATGGGCAAGATAGAGATAGGGGAACACTAGGAAGATAGGGACATGGGAACATGGGGAAGATAAAGATAGGTGAACAGGGGGAAGATAGGGATAGGGAAATATGGTGATATGGATAGGGGAACATTGGGAAGATAGGCATAGGGGGACACAGGAAAGATAGGGAAACATGGGCAAGACAGGGATAGGTGAACATGGGGAAGATAGGGGAACATGGGGAAGATAGGGAAAAGGGAACATGGGGAGGATAGAGATAGGTAAACATGGGGAAGATAGGGATAGAGGAACATGGGGAGGATAGGGATAGTTAAACATGGGGAAGATAGGGATAGGGGAACATGGGCAAAACAGCAATAGGGATAGGGGAACATGGGCAAGATAGGGATAGGGAACATGGGGAAGATAGGGATAGGGGAACATGGGGATGATAGGGATAGGGGAATATGGGGAAGATAGGGATTGGGGGACATGGGGAAGAAAGGGATTGGGAAACATGGGCAAGATAGGGATAGGTGAACATGGGGAAGATTGGGATAGGGGAACATTGGGAAGATAGGGATAGGGAACATGGGAAAGATAGGGATAGGGGAACACTGGGAAGATAGGCATTGGGAAACATGGGGAAGATTATGATAGGGAAACATGGGGAGAATAGGGATAGGGGAACATGGGGAAGATAGGGATAGGGAACATGGGAAAGATAGGGATAGGGGAACACTGGGAAGATAGGCATAGGGAAACATGGGGAAGATTATGATAGGGAAACATGGGGAGAATAGGGATAGGGGAACATGGGGAAGATAGGGATAGGGAACATGGGGAGGATAGGGTAGGGGAACATGGGGAGGATAGGGAAAGGGGAACATGTGGGAGAAAGGGATAGGGGAACATGGGGAAGATAGGGATAGGAGAACATGGGGAGGATAGCAATAGGGAAACATGGGGAAGATAGGGATAAGGGAACATGGGCAAGATAGGGATAGGTGAACATAGTGAAGATAGGGATAGGGGAACATGGGGAAGATAGGGATAGGGAAACATGGGGAAGATAGGGATAGGGAAACATGGGGAAGATAGAGCTAGGGGAACACAGGGAAGATAGGCGAACATGGGGAAGAAAGGGAAAAGGGAACATGAGGAGGATATGGATAGGTAAACGTGGGGAAGATAGGGATCGAGGAACATGGGGAGGATAGGGATAGGAGAACATGGGGAAGATGGGGATAGGGGAACATGGGCAAGATAGCGATAGGGATAGGGGAACATGGGCAAGATAGGGATAGGGGAACATGGGGAAGATAGTAATAGGCAAACATGGGGAAGATAGGGCTAGGGGAACACGGGGAAGATAGGGTAACATTGGGAAGATAGGGATAGAGGAAAATGGGGAGGATAGGGAAAAGGGAACATGGGGAGGATAGAGATAGGTAAACATGGGGAAGATAGGGATAGAGGAACATGGGGAGGACAGGGATAGGTAAACATGGGGAAGATAGGGATAGGGGAACATGGGCAAAACAGCAATAGGGATAGGGGAACATGGGCAAGATAGGGATAGGGAACATGGGGAAGATAGGGATAGGGGAACATGGGGATGATAGTTATAGGGGAACATGGGGAAGATAGGGATTGGGGGACATGGGGAACATAGGGATAGGGAAACATGGGCAAGATAGGGATAGGTGAACATGGGGAAGATTGGGATAGGGGAACATTGGGAAGATAGGGATAGGGAACATGGGAAAGATAAGGATAGGGGAACATTGGTAAGATAGGCATAGGGAAACATGGGGAAGATTATGATAGGGAAACATGGGGAAGATTATGATAGGGAAACATGGGGAGAATAGGGATAGGGGAACATGGGGAAGATAGGGATAGGGAACATGGGGAGGATAGGGATAGGGGAACATGGGGAGGATAGGGAAAGGGGAACATGTGGGAGAAAGGGATAGGGGAACATGGGGAAGATAGGGATAGGAGAACATGGGGAGGATAGCAATAGGGGAACATGGGGAAGATAGGGATAAGGGAACATGGGCAAGATTGGGATAGGTGAACATAGTGAACATAGGGATAGAGGAACATGGGGAAGATAGGAATAGGGGAACATGGGGAAGATAGGGATGGGAGAACATGGGGAGGATAGCAATCGGGGAACATGGGGAAGATAGGGATCGAGGAACATGGGCAAGATAGGGATAGGTGAACATAGGGAAGATAGGGATAGGGAAACGTGGGGAAGATAGGGATAGGGAAACATGGGCAAGATAGGGATAGGGGGACACTGGGAAGATAGGGATAGGGGGGCATGGGGAAAATAGGGATAGGGAAACATGGGCAAGATAGAGATAGGGGATCATGGGCAGGATAGTGGAACATGGGAAAGATAGGGATAAGGGAACATGGGAAAGATAGGGATAGGGAAACCTGGGCAAGATAAGGTTAAGGGAACATGGGGAGGATAGGGATAGGGGAACATGGGGAAGATAGGGATAGGAGAACATGGGGAGGATAGCAATAGGGGAACATGGGCAAGATAGGGACAGGTGAACAAAGGGAAGATAGGTATAGGGGAACATGGGGAAGATAGGGATAGGGAAACATGGGGAAGATTGGGATAGGGAAACATTTGGAGAATAGGGATAGGGGAACATGTGGGAGATAAGGATAGGGGAATATGGGGAGGATAGAGATAGGGGAACTTGGGAAGAAAGGAATAGGGGAAAATTGGGAAGAAAGGGATAGGAAAACATGGGGAAGATAGGGCTAGGGGAACACGGGGACGATAGGGTAACATGGGGAAGATAGGGAAAAGGGAACATGGGGAGGATAGGGACAGGTTAACATGGGGAAGATAGGGATAGAGGAACATGGGCAAGACAGCAATAGGCATATGAGAACATGGGCAAGAAAGGGATAGGGAAACATGGGGAAGATAGAGATAGGGGAACATGGGGAAGATAGGGATAGGGGAATATGGTGATAGGGATAGGGGAACATTGGGAAGATAGGCATAGGGGGACACAGGAAAGATAGGGAAACATGGCCAAGATAGGGATAGGTGAACATGGGGAAGATAGGGATAGGGGAACATGGGGAATATAGGGATAGGGAAACATGAGGAAGATAAGGGTTGAGAAACATTGGCAAGATAGAGATAGGGGAACACTGGGAAGATAGGGACATGGGAACATGGGGAAGATATGGATAGGGAAACATGGGGAAGATAAAGATAAGGGAACAGGGGGAAGATAGGGATAGGGAAATATGGTGATAGGGATAGGGGAACATTGGGAAGATAGGCATAGGGGGACACAGGAAAGATAGGGAAACATGGGCAAGATAGGGATAGGTGAACATGGGGAAGATAGGGGAACATGGGGAAGATAGGGAAAAGGGAACATGGGGAGGATAGAGATAGGTAAACATGGGGAAGATAGGGATAGAGTAAAATGGGGAGGATAGGGATAGGTAAACATGGGGAAGATAGGGATAGGGGAACATGGGCAAAACAGCAATAGGGATAGGGGAACATGGGCAAGATAGGGATAGGGAACATGGGGAAGATAGGGATAGGGGGACATGGGGATGATAGGGATAGGGGAATATGGGGAAGATAGGGATTGGGGGACATGGGGAAGATAGGGATAGGGAAACATGGGCAAGATAGGGATAGGTGAACATGGGGAAGATTGGGATAGGGGAACATTGGGAAGATAGGGATAGGGAACATGGGAAAGATAGGGATAGGGGAACACTGGGAAGATAGGCATAGGGAAACATGGGGAAGATTATGATAGGGAAACACGGGGAGAATAGGGATAGGGGAACATGGGGAAGATAGGGATAGGGAACATGGGGAGGATAGGGATAGGGGAACATGGGGAGGATAGGGAAAGGGGAACATGTGTGAGAAAGGGATAGGGGAACATGGGGAAGATAGGGATAGGAGAACATGGGGACGATAGCAATAGGGGAACATGGGGAAGATAGGGATAAGGGAACATGGGCAAGATAGGGATAGGTGAACATAGTGAAGATAGGGATAGGGGAACATGGGGAAGATAGGGATAGGGAAACATGGGGAAGATAGGGATAGGGAAACATGGGGAAGATAGAGCTAGGGGAACACAGGGAAGATAGGCGAACATGGGGAAGAAAGGGAAAAGGGAACATGAGGAGGATATGGATAGGTAAACGTGGGGAAGATAGGGATCGAGGAACATGGGGAGGATAGGGATAGGAGAACATGGGGAAGATGGGGATAGGGGAACATGGGCAAGATAGCGATAGGGATAGGGGAACATGGGCAAGATAGGGATAGGGGAGCATGGGGAAGATAGTAATAGGCAAACATGGGGAAGATAGGGCTAGGGGAACACGGGGAAGATAGGGTAACATGGGGAAGATAGGGATAGAGGAAAATGGGGAGGATAGGGATAGGAGAACATGGGGAAGATAGGGATGGGATAAGATTTGTCAAGTTAACTTTTTGTACCAAGAATTTTCCAACTGACAAGAGGACATCCCCAGAGGTTAGAGGAAAAGAAGATTTCACCTTAAAGAAAGAAAAGGGTTCTTCAAAGTAACGGTGTTTAACCTATGGAATTCTCTACCAAAAGAGGTGGTGACAGAGGATTTAATAGATAACTTTAAAAAGGGATTGGATATATTTTTAAATAAAAAGGGCATTCAGGGTTATCATGGATAATTAAAAATGGAGTATTGATTCAGGGAGGAATCCCATTGCCAGTCAGAACTGGGGTCAGGAAGGATTTTTTTTTTATTTTCTTGAGACAATTGGCAAAGTTTTACTGGGGTTTCTCCTGTTTGCTTCCTCTGAATCAATTGACAATTAACAATTAATCATCATATGGCAGATCAGGGTATACTTAAAAAGGTAGAAAACTAACAGTCTTTTTTCAACCTCAATTACTATGTAGCTATGTAATACATAATAATAATGTGGAAGATAGGGATATGAAAACATGGTGAAGATAGGGATAGGGGAACATTGGGAGGATAGGCATAGGTAAACATGGGGAAGAGATGGGGAAGATAGGGCAACATGGGGTAGATAGGGATAGGGGAACATGGGGAACAAAGGGGAACATAGGGAAAATAGGGGTAGGGAAACATGGGCAAGATAGGGATAGGTGAACATGGGGAAGATAGGGATAGTGGAACATGGGGAAGATAGGGATAGGGAAACATGGGGAAGATAGGGATAGGGAAACATGGGGAAGATAGGGATACTGAAAAACAGGGAAGATAGGCATAAGGAAACATGGGGAAGATAGGGATTGGGGAACATGGTGAGGATAGCGATATGGATAGGAGAACATGGGCAAGATAGGGATAGGGGAACATGGAGAACATAGGGATAGGGGAACATGTGGAAGATAGGGATAGGGGAACTTATGAAAGAAACACACACTTTCAATAGAAATTTAAACTTTTTTAGTTTCATTTGAACTTTAAAGAAACAGCAAGCATAACACTATCACAAACTGAGCATTAGCAGAAATATAACCTTTAAATTATTGATGTTGAAGCTTCTGTGTTATGCGGAACCAGAGCGTGAAAAGGAGTGTGGCAGGCAAAAACAGCGTTATAGAGGGGATTAGCATTAAAAGGGGTGTGGCAGAAGGGGTCTGGCTCTATTGCGAATCAGCTCTAAAAGGGGTAGCTATAAGTGTATACCTGTATACTGTAACAAACTTATAATGTGTAATAAGATGTTGTGTACTTTCCTTGTATTTAAATAAAAATGATTTTAATAAAAAAAATATTATTTTTCCCATAGTGCTTATTAATTTTTTTAAAGAAACATTAACAATTTAAGAGTTTCTTCAACATTAAGAGTGATATGAAAAACACAAATAAATAATAATGGGAGATACCTGTTATTCTTCTCTTCTCTTATTTCAAGAAAGTTTGAAATTAAAAAGATCCTTAACTATAAAACTACACAAATAGTTAATTTATTTGAACATGGTTGTCCAGCCAATAAATGCACCCTTTAAAAATATTATATCTAATTTATCAAGACTCACTCAACACAGGGTCACTACCAAAATCTAGGCGTATCAGATATTGAAAGGGATTTGGGAGTACTTATGGACAAACACCTAGGTAACAGTGCTCAAAGCCAAGCAGCATCTGCAAAGGCAAATAAAATATTAGCATGTTTTAAGAAGGGTATAGAAGCAAAGGAAGCAAATCTAATTCTGCAACTATACAAATCCGTAGTACTCCATCATTTGGAATATGGAGTACAATTTTGGGCACCACTTCATAAAAAGGACATTTTAGAGGTGGAAAAAGTACAGAGAAGGGCAACAAAACTAATAAGGGGAATGAAGGGGCTAAGTTATAAAGAAAGACTGACCAAACTACACATATTTTCTCTAGAAAAAAGGCCTTTGAGAGGAGATATGATTTCCTTTTATAAATACATCCAGGGTCAATATAAAGATTTTTCAAGTGAACTTTTTGTACCAAGAGGTTTCCAACTGACAAGAGGACATCCCCAGAGGTTAGAGGAAAAAAGATTTCACCTTAAAGAAAGAAAAGGGTTCTTCAAAGTAAGGGTGGTTAACCTGTGGAATTCTTCTACCAAAAGAGGTGGTGACAGAGGATTTAATAGATAACTTTAAAAAGGGATTGGATATATTTTTTTAATAAAAAGGGCATTCAGGGTTATCATGGATAATTAAAAATGGAGTATTGATCCAGGGAGGAATCTGATTGCCAGTATCTGGGGTCAGGAAGGAATTTAATTTTTTTCCCTTCTTGAGACATTTGGCAAAGTTTCAGTGGGTTTCTCCTGTTTGCTTCCTCTGAATCAATTGACATTTAACAATTTAACCTCATATCGCAGATCAGGGTATATTTAAAAAGGTTGAAAACTAACAGTCTTTTTTTCAACCTCAATTACTATGTAGCTATGTAATACATAATGTTCTGAAATAATTTCACTTTAACAGGCGAATTTAGAAATGGCCTAATATGGTTAGAAAGCATATGTAGAAAATTACAGGGTATTACAGTTAAGATCCCCACACCTTAATGGTTTCATTGCAAAAGGACCTCATCTTTTTACAGGTCATTAAAAAATCTACACAATTTGATTTGATCTTTTTGATGATTTTGATGATGGGTCATGATTTCCAACTACAAGGATGGTGGTCACATGTGGCACCTTTCATGATTTACTTTGCATTCTTACCATTCTCAAAACCACTTGTTCATTTTATTCTAATGCTTTAAAAATAAGTGAGGGCATTCAATAAATACATTTGGAGATTCAATAAGCCCTCTATATAATATCCACAGCAATTTCTTGTGAAATGACATACATCTCATGATCATTACAGTGTCTAGAAATAAAGTATCCCACAGATGCCCAAGACTTCATGGAATGAATCTCTGCGCACTATTTAATTGAATAATAAGGATAGGAAGGACACCTTGTACCCAAAGTTAGACACTGTCACTGCTGTGTTCCAAACTAAGTCCTCTTATTGTTTCCTGGCATGTCAAATGCCAACACAAGCCATGCTTGTACAACTTAATATTGTGTTTACATTGTCTGAGAGACAATAAACTGAAGAGTTTTCCCTTCTCTGGGGATATAACCTCCAAAGTAAACAAGGCGAGCAGACAAGAGGCAGCCAGGAGAGGAGCTTAATTAAGTGTTGAGCAACTTCTACTATGTGGAGACATTTTATTAATGTAACCATTTATTAAACAAAGGTAAGAAACTTGGAAGCTTGAATCCTCTTGAGTAACAAAGCCTGACTAATGAAGATGGTTCTATATCTATCTATCTATCTATCTATCTATCTATCTATCTATCTATCTATCTATCTATCTATCTATACAGCAGACATATGCTTACAGTTTCCAAGTGTGCATTTCAATAGCTGTATTTTCATAAATATACCCAAATATTAAGGACCAGAAAAACAGCAATAAAACATTTGCAGGAATGTGGCAGAGTTTTGGTAATGCAATAAAAATCCAAAGTCAATATTAGGTACTGTATCTTTAGTACTGAATAATGTTATCATCTTCATTTCAAATGTTTTTCCCTCCTGGATGGTTTTGATATTTCCTCTGAGTATTTTGGGTTTTAAGGTTTTGGATGGAATAATTATTCTGGGTAAAATGATGTCCAACAGGGGTACAAATACTGTTTTTAATGGGATTTTTTATGTAAAGTCGATGTAGATTCATCATTAGATGTAATTTTGGCTGGTTTCTCCAATGTAACAGCTCCTTTCACATACAGTACATTGTATTATGTAAACCACATTGGATTATTAATATGACCCCCTGATGTTTTAGGTCTAGTTGTTATGTGGCTGTGTCCTCTCTACACATGTACATGAATATGTCCCCTGATGTTATAGGTCTTGTAGTTATGTGGTTGTGTCCTCTCTACAGATGTACATGAATATGACACCCTGATGTTATAGGTCTAGTTGTCCCCTCCACTCAGTGTGTCCCCTTTCCCAGTCTGTCCCCTCTCCTCAGTTTTTCGCTTCTACTCAGAGTGTCCACTCTCCCCAGTCTGTCCCCTCTCCCCAGTCAGTCCCCTCTCCCCAGTCTGTCCCCTCTCACCAGAATTTTCCCCTCTCCTCAGTGTATCCCCTCTCCCCAGTCTGTCCCCAGCCTTGAGTCTGTCCCCTCTACCCAGTGTGTCCCTTCTCTGCAGTCTGTCCCCCCCTTCTCAGTGTGTCCCCTCTCACCAGTCTGTCCCCTCCCCCAGTCAGTCCACTCTCCCAGTCTGTCCCATCTCCCCAGTCTGTCACCTCTCCCCAGTCTGTCCACTCTCCTCAATGTGTCCCCTCTCCCCAGTCTGTCCCCTGTCCCCAGTTTGTCCCCTCACCACAGTGTGTCCGCCAATCCCCAGTCTGTCCCCTCTCCTCAGTAGGTCCGCTCTCCCAAGTCTGTCCCCTAACCTCAGTGTGTCCCCTCTCCCCAGTCTGTCTCCTCTCCCCAGTAAGTCCCCTCTCCACAGTCTGTCTCCTCTCCCCAGTCTGTCCCCTCTCCTCAGTGTGTCCCCTCTCCACAGTCTGTCCCCTGTCCCCAGTCTGTCTCCTCTCCTCAGTGTATCCCCTCTCCACAGTCTGTCCCCTCTCCTCAGTCAGTCCCCACTCTTCAGTGTGTCCCCTCTTTCCAGTCTTTCCCCTCTCCCCAGTCAGTCCCCTCTCCCTAGTCCCCTCTCCACAGTCAGTCCCCTCTACAAAGTATGTCCCCTCTCCCCAGTGTGTCACCTCTCCCCTTTCTGTCCCCTATCCTCAGTGTATCCACTCTCCTTAGTGTGTCCCCTCTCCTCAGTGTTTCCCCTCTCCAGTCTGTCCCCTCTCCCCGGTTTGTCCCCTCTCCCCAGTCTGTCCCTTCTCTCCAGTGTGTCCTCTCTCCCCTGTCTTCCCCTCTTCTCAGTCAGTCCCGTCTCCCCAGTCAGTTCCCTCTCCCCAGTCTGTCCCCTCTCCCCAGTATGTCCCCTCTCCCCTGTCTGTCCCCTCTTCTCAGTGTATCCCATTTCCTCAGTGTGACCCCTCTCCTCAGTGTGTCCCCTCTTCCCAGTCTGTCCCCTCTCCCCTTTCGTTCCCCTCACCCCAGTCTGCCCCTCTCCCCAGTCTGTCCCTTCTACTGAGTTTGTCCCCTCTCTCCAGTCTGTCCCATCTCCCCAGTCAGTCCCCTCTCTTCAGAATGTACCCTCTCCCCAGAGTTTCACCACTCCACAGTGTGTCCCTCTACCCAGTCTATCCCCACTCTTCAGTGTGTCCCCTCTCCCCAGTCTTTCCCCTATTGCCAGTCTGTCACCTCTCCTCAGTGTGTCCCCTCTCCCCAGTATTTCCCCTCTCCACAGTCAGTCTCCTCTCTCCAGTCTGTCCCCTCTCCTCAGTGTGTCACCTCTCCCCAGTCTGTCCCTTCTCCACAGTCAGTCCCCTCTCCCCAGTCTGTCCCCTCTCCAAAGTCTGTCCCCTCTCCCCAGTCTGTCTCTTCTCCTCAGTGTATCCCCTTTCCCCAGTCTGTCCCCTCTCCTCAGTGTGTTCAAACTCCCTGTCTGTCCCCTCTCCTCAGTCTGTCTCCTCTTTCCAGTCAGTCCCCTCTCCCCAGTCAGTCCCCTCTCCCCAGTCTGTCCCCTCTCCCCAGTCTGTCCCCTCTCTGCAGTCAGTCACCTCTCTCCAGTCTGTCCCCTCTCCTCAGTGTGTCCCCTCTCCCCAGTCAGTCCCCTCTCTACAGTCTGTCCCCTCTCACCAGTCAGTCGCATCTCCCCAGTTTTTCCCATCTCCTCAGTGTGTCCCCTCGTCCCAGTCTTTCCGCTCTCCCCAGTCAGTCCCCTCTCCCCAGTCTGTCCCCTCTCCCCAGTCTGTCCCCTCTCCCCAGTCTGTCCCCTCTCCTCAGTGTGTCCCCTCGTCCCAGTCTTTCCGCTCTCCCCAGTCAGTTCCCTCTCCCCAGTCTGTCCCCTCTCTCCAGTGAGTCCCCTCTCCTCTTTCTGTACCCTCTACTCAGTGTATCCCCTCTTCTCAGTGTGTCCCATCTCCCCAGTCTTTCCCCTCTCCACAGTCAGTCTCCTCAGTATGTCCCCTCTCCCCAGTCAGTCCTCTCTCCCCAGTCTTTCCCCTCCCACCAGTCTGTCCCCTCTCATCAGTGTGTCCTCTCTGCCCAGTCTGTCTTGTCTCCCCAGTCAGTCTCCTCTCCCCAGTCTGTGCCCTCTCCTCATTGTTTCCCCTCTCCCCAGTCTGCCCCCTCTCATCATTCAGTCCCCTCTCCCCAGTCTGTCCCGTCTCCAAAGTCTGTTTCCTCTCCCCAGTCTCTCCCTTCTCCTCAGTGTGTCCCCTTTCCCCAGTCTGTCTTCTCTCCCCACTCTGCCCCTCTCCTCAGTGTGTCTTCTCTCCCCAGTCGGTCCCCTCTCCCCAGTCTGTCCCCTCTCCTCAGTGTGTCCACACTCCCAGTCTGTCCCCTCTCACCAGTCTGTCCCTTTCCTCAGTGTGTTCCCTCTCCCCAGTCTGTCCCTAACACCCAGTCAGTCCCCTCTTTCCAGTCTGTCACGAATACCGAGTCATTTCCCTCTTTCCAGTCTGTCTCCACTCCTCAATGTGTCCCCTCTCCACAGTCTGTCCCCTCTCCTTAGTCAGTCCCCTCTCTAAAGTCTGTCCCCTCTCCCCAGTCTGTCCTTCTCCTTAGTTAGTCCCCTTTCCCTAGTTTGTCCCCAGTCTGTCCCCTCTCCCCAGTCTGTCCCCTATTCTCAGTGTGTCCTCTCTCCCCAGTCTGTCCCCTCTCCCCAGTCTGTCCCCTCTCCTCAGTGTGTCCCCTCTCTCCAGTCTGTCCCCTTTCCTCAGTGTGTCCCCTCTCCCCAGTCAGTTCCCTCTCCGCAGTCTGTCCCCACTCCCCAGTGAGTCCCCTCTCCTCTTTCTGTACCCTCTCCTCAGTGTATCCCCTCTTCTCAGTGTGTCCCCTCTTCCCAGTCTGTCCCCTCTCCCCAGTATTTCCCCTCTCCCCTGGCTGTCCCCTCTCCTCAGTGTATCCCCTTTCCTCAGTGTGTCTCCTCTCCTCAGTGTGTCCCCTCTTCCCATTCTGTCCCCTCTGACTTTTCGTTCCCCTCACCCCAGTCTGCCCCTCTCCCCAGTGTGTCTCCTATCCCCAGACTATCCCCTCTCCACAGTTATTCCCCTCTCACCAGTCTGTTCCCTCTCCTCAGTGTGTACCCTCTCCCCAGTCTGTCCCCTCTCCAAAGTCTGTCCCCTCTCCCCAGTCTGTCCCTTCTCTTCAGTGTGTCCACACTCCCAGCCTTTCCACCTCTCCCCAGTCAGTCCACTCTCCACAGTCTGTTCCTTCTCCAAAGTCTGTCCCCTCTCCCCAGTCTGTCCCTTCTCCTCAGTGTGTCCCCTCTTCTCAGTGTGTCCCCTCTCCCCAGTCTTTCCCCTCTCCCCAGTCTGTCCCCTCTACTCAGTGTGTCCCCTCTCCCCAGACTGTCCCCTCTCCCCATTCAATCTCCTCTCCCCAGTCTGTCCCCTCTCCTCAGTGTATACCCTCTCCCCAGTCTGTCCACTCCCCCCAGTCACTCCCCTCTCCTCAGTCTGTGCCCTCTCCAAAGTTTGTCCCCTCTCCCCTGTCTGACCCTTTTTCTAAGTGTGTCTCCTCTCCCCAGTCTGTCTTCTCTCCCCAGCCTGTCCCTGATCCTCAGTGTGTATCCTCTCCCCAGTCAGTCCCCTCTCCCCAGTCTATCCCCTCTCCTCAGTGTGTCCACACTCCCAGCCTGTCCTTCTCTCCACAGTCAGTCCAAACTCCACAGTCTGTTCCTTCTCCATAGTCTGTCCCCTCTCCCCAGTCTGTCCTTCTCCTTAGTTAGTCCCCTTTCCCTAGTCTGTCCCCAGTCTGTCCCCTCTCCCCAGTCTGTCCCCTCTTCTCAGTGTGTGCTTGTAACGGAAACCATCCCTGTTTTACCCTGTTTTATGATTATTATAGTTATGATATGATCCTACTATTATACTGCATGTATGTTGGTTTATGCTCTGCAGAATATTGGCCCAGACTAGTGCAGACCTTGGCATGGGAGATAATCCTGTTACAGATAAGGAAGTCTATTGTATAAAGTCTTTTCATTCTCAGATAAGAACAAAGAAGGATGATCTAATCCATGTCCGATTGTATCCAAGTTGCCAGGTAGCCTCAGGGAGATTTGACTTACCTATTGTCCATATATGTGTATTGTGTGGCCAACTATGGGGGATATGTGAAATGTCTGTGTGTTATGTGTAAAAGATACTTTTACTAACTTTTGAACCCCTGGTCTGATTCATGCCATTTTTTTATATGTTGTTCCCCTGGGTGAGAGCTATTGAATGGTGCTGGACTTAAAGGTGTACCCCCTGTTATTAGGGTACATCCAGAATGTGGTTAAAATTGTGTCTGTTTTAATTGTGCTACCTGTTATCTGAGGGGAGGAGACGTGGGGGTTGAACTATGTATATAATTGGCTGTTGTGATAATTATGTGGGTGTAGCCCTTCAGAGGGCACCATTGCATAAAAGGAGATCCCCTGTCATTAAAGAGTTGTCTACTTGACCCTTCAAAACGCAGCATCGTCTCGTTCTTGGAGGGGATTGCTATATCATACTGGGGATTGCTATGCGCTGCATACTCACTGGGAGCTTTAAGCTACGGCGGTTGTGGAGTCTGTGGTAGTGTGGTGTCCGGTGCGGTGCTTGTAGGCCTCGACGCAAACTAGGACGCGTCCATCAACGGAGGTACCTGGTCGGGGTGCCAGTAGATCCGTTACAGTCCTCTCTCCCCAGTCTGTCCCCTCTCCCCAGTCTGTCCCCTCTCCCCAGTCTGTCCCCTCTCCTCAGTGTGTCCCCTCTCATAAGACTATCCCCTCTCCCCAGTCTGTCCCCTCTCCTCAGTGTGTCTTCTCTCCCCAGTCGGTCCCCTCTCCCCAGTCTGTCCCCTCTCCTCAGTTTGTCCACAATCCCGGTCTGTCCCCTCTCACCAGTCTGTCCCTTTCCTCAGTGTGTTCCCTCTTCCCAGTCTGTCCCTAACACCCAGTCAGTCCTCTCTTTCCAGTCTGTCGCTAATACCCAGTCATTCCCCTCTTTGCAGTCTGTCCCCTCTCCTCAATGTGTCCCCTCTCCACAGTCTGTCCCCTCTCCACAGTCTGTCCCCTCTCCTTAGTCAGTCCCCTCTCCAAAGTCTGTCCCCTCTCCCCAGTCTGTCCTTCTCCTTAGTTAGTCCCCTTTCCCTAGTCTGTCCCAAGTCTGTCCCCACTCCCCAGTCTGTCCCCTATTCTCAGTGTGTCCTCTCTCCCCAGTCTTTCCCCTATTCTCAGTGTGTCCTCTCTCTCGAGTCTGTCCCCTCTACCCAGTCTGTCTCCTCTCCTCAGTGTGTCCCCTCTCCCCAGTCTGCCCCCTCTCCCCAGACTGTCCCCTCTCCTCAGTGTGTCCCCTCTCCCCAGACTATCCCCTCTCCCCAGTCTGTCCCCTTTCCCCAGTGTGTCTCCTCTCCCCTGTCTGACCCCTCTCCTCAGTGTATCCCCTCTCCTCAATGTGTCCCCTCTTACAAGTCTGTCCCCTCTACCCAGTTTGTCCCCTCACCCCGGTCTGCCCCTATACTCAGTGTGTCCCCTATCCCCAGTATGTCCCCTCTCTTCAGTGTGTCCCCTCTGCCCAGTCTTTCCCCTCTAGCCAGTCAATCTCCTCTCCCCAGTCTGTCCCCTCTCCTCAGTGTGTACCCTCTCCCCAGTCTGTCCACTCTCCCCAGTCAGTCAACACTCCCCATTTTGTTCCCTTACCAAAGTCTGTCCTATCTACCAGTCTGTCCCTTCTCCTCAGTGTGTCTCCTTTGCCCAGTCTGTCTTCTCTCCCCAGCCTGTCCCCTCTCCTCAGTGTGTCCCCTCTCCATAGTCTGTCCCCTCTCCTCAGTGTGTCCACACTCCCAGCCTGTCCCCCTCTCTCCAGTCAGTCCAATCTCCACAGTCTGTTCCTTCTCCAAAGTCTGTCCCCTCTCCGCAGTCTGTCCTTCTCCTTAGTTAGTCCCCTTTCCCTAGTCTGTCCCAGTCTGTCCCCTCTTCTCAGTGTGTCCTCTCTCCCCAGTATGTCCCCTCTCCCCAGTCTGCCCCCTCTCCTCAATGTGTCCCCTCTCCCCAGTCTGTCCCCTCTCCCAGTCTGTCCCCTCTCCTCAGTGTGTCTCCTCTCCCCTGTCTGACCCGTCCACTCAGTGTATCCCCTCTCCTCAATGTGTCCCCTCTTACAAGTCTGTCCCCTCTACCTAGTCTGTCCCCTCACCTCAGTCTGCCCCTATACTCAGTGTGTCCCCTCTCCTAAGACTATCCCCTCTCCCCAGTCTATCCCCTTTCCCCAGTGTGTCCCCTCTCCCCAGTCTGTCCCCTCTCCTCAGTGTGTCCACACTCCCAGCCTGTCCCCCTCTCTCCAGTCAGTCCAATCTCCTCAGTCTGTTACTTCTCCAAAGTCTGTCCCCTCTCCCCAGTCTGTCCTTCTCCTTAGTTAGTCCCCTTTCCCTAGTCTGTCCCCAGTCTGTCCCCTCTTCTCAGTTTGTCCTCTCTTCCCAGTCTGTCCATTCTTCTCAGTGTGTCCTCTCTCCCCAGTCTGTCCCCTCTCCCCAGTCTGTCCCCTCTCCTCAATGTGTCCCCTCTCCTCAGTCTGTCCCCTCTCCCCAGTCTGTCCCATCTCCTCAGTGTGTCCCCTCTCCCCAGACTATCCCCTCTCCCCAGTCTGTCCCCTTTCCCCAGTGTGTCTCCTCTCCCCTGTCTGACCCCTCCACTCAGTGTATCCCCTCTCCTCAATGTGTCCCCTCTTACAAGTCTGTCCCCTCTACCTAGTCTGTCCCCTCTACCTAGTCTGTCCCCTCACCTCAGTCTGCCCCTATACTCAGTGTGTCCCCTATCCCCAGTCTGTCCCCTCTCTTCAGTGTGTCCCCTCTACCCAGTCTTTCCCCTCTAGCCAGTATGTCCCCTCTACTCAGTGTGTCCCCTCTCCCCAGTCTGTCCCCTCTCCCCATTGTATCCCCTCTCCTCAATGTGTCCCCTATCCCCAGTCTTTCCCCTCTCTTCAGTGTGTCCCCTCTACCCAGTCTTTCCCCTCTAGCCAATATGTCCCCTCTACTCAGTGTGTCCCCTCTCCCCAGTCTGTCCCCTCTCCCCAGACTGTCCCCTCTCCTCAGTGTGTCCCCACTCCCCAGACTATCCCCTTTCCCCAGTCTGTCCCCTTTCCCCAGTGTGTCTCCTCTCCCCTGTCTGACCCCTCTCCTCAGTGGATCCCCTCTCCTCAATGTGTCCCCTCTTACAAGTCTGTCCCCTCTACCCAGTTTGTCCCCTCACCCCAGTCTGCCCCTATACTCAGTGTGTCCCCTATCCCCAGTATGTCCCCTCTCTTCAGTGTGTCCTCAGTGTGTCCCCTCTCCCCAGACTATCCCCTCTCCCCAGTCTGTCCCCTTTCCCCAGTGTGTCTCCTCTCCCCTGTCTGAACCCTCTCCTCAGTGTATTCCCTCTCCTCAATGTGTTCCCTCTTACAAGTCTGTCCCCTCTACCCAGTTTGTCCCTCAACCCAGTCTGCCCCTATACTCAGTGTGTCCCCTATCCCCAGTATGTCCCCTCTCTTCAGTGTGTCCCCTCTGCCCAGTCTTTCCCCTCTAGCCAGTATGTCCCCTCTACTCAGTGTGTCCCCTCTCCCCAGACTGTCCCCTCTCCCCAGTCAATCTCCTCTCCCCAGTCTGTCCCCTCTCCTCAGTGTGTACCCTCTCCCCGGTCTGTCCACTCTCCCCAGTCAGTCAAGTCTCCCCATTTTGTTCCCTTTCCAAAGTCTGTCCTATCTCCCAGTCTGTCCCTTCTCCTCAGTGTGTCTCCTTTGCCCAGTCTGTCTTCTCTCCCCAGCCTGTCCCCTCTCCTCAGTGTGTCCCCTCTCCCTAGTCTGTCCCCTCTCCTCAGTGTGTCCACAATCCCAGCCTGTCCCCCTCTCCCAAGTCAGTCCAATCTCCACAGTCTGTTCCTTCTCCAAAGTCTGTCCCCTCTCCCCAGTCTGTCCTTCTCCTTAGTTAGTCCCCTTTCCCTAGTCTGTCCCCAGTCTGTCCACTCTTCTCAGTGTGTCCTCTCTTCCCAGTCGGTCCCCTCTTCTCAGTGTGTCCAATCTCCTCAATGTGTCCCCTCTCCCCAGTCTGTCCCCTCTCCTCAGTGGATCCCCTCTCCTCAATGTGTCCCCTCTTACAAGTCTGTCCCCTCTACCCAGTTTGTCCCCTCACCCCAGTCTGCCCCTATACTCAGTTGTCCCCTATCCCCAGTCTGTCCCCTCTCTTCAGTGTGTCCCCTCTGCCCAGTCTTTCCCCTATCCCCAGTATGTCCCCTCTCTTTAGTGTGTCCCCTCTCCACAGTCTTTCCCCTCTCGCCAGTCTGTCCCCTTTACTCAGTGTGTCCACTATCCCCAGACTATCCCCTCTCCCCAGTTATTCACATCTCCCCAGTCTGTTCCCTCTCCTCGGTGTGTACCCTCTCCCCAGTCTGTCCCCTCTCTAAAGTCTGTCCCCTCTCCCCAATCTGTCCCTTCTCTTCAGTGTGACCCCTCTCCCCAGACTGTCCCCTCTCCCCAGTCAATCTCCTCTCCCTAGTCTGTCCCCTCTCCTCAGTGTGTACCCTCTCCCCAGTCTGTCCACTCTCCCCAGTCAGTCAAGTCTCCCCATTTTGTTCCCTTTCCAAAGTCTGTCGTATCTCCCAGTCTGTCCCTTCTCCTCAGTGTGTCTCCTTTACCCAGTCTGTCTTCTCTCCCCAGCCTGTCCCCTCTCCCCAGTCTGTCCCCTCTCCTCAGTGTGTACTCTCTCCCCGGTCTGCCCACTCTCCCAGCCTGTCCCCCTCTCTCCAGTCAGTACAATCTCGACAGTCTGTTCCTTCTCCAAAGTCTGTCCCCTCTCCCCAGTCTGTCCTTCTCCTTAGTTAGTCCCCTTTCCCTAATCTGTCCCCAGTCTGTCCCCTCTTCTCAGTGTGTCCTTTCTTCCCAGTCTGTCCCCTCTTCTCAGTGTGTCCTCTCTCCCCAGTCTGTCCCCTCTCCCCAGTCAGTCCCCTCTCCTCAGTGTGTCCCCTCTCCCCAGTCTGTCCCCTCTCCCCAGTCTTTCCCCTCTCCTCAGTGTGTCCCCTCTCCCAAGACTATCCCCTCTCCCCAGTCTGTCCCCTCCCCCCAAGTCTGTCCCCTCTCCTTGGTGTGTCCCCTCCCCCAGACTATCCCCTCTCCCCAGTCTGTCTCCTTTCCCCAGTGTGTCTCCTCTCCCCTGTCTGACCCCTCTCCTCAGTGTATCCCCTCTCCTCAGTGTGTCCCCTCTCCTCAGTGTGTCCCCTCTTACCAGTCTGTCATCTATCCCCAGTCTGTCCCCTCACCCCAGTCTGCCCCTATACTCAGTGTGTTCCCTATCCCCAGTCTGTCCCCTCTCTTCAGTGTGTCCCCTCTCCCCAGTCGTTCCCCTCTCGCCAGTCTGTCCCCTCTACTCAGTGTGTCCCCTATCCCCAGACTATCCCCTCTCCCCAGTTATTCCCCTCTCCCCAGTCTGTTCCCTCTCCTCGGTGTGTACCCTCTCCCCAGTCTGTCCCCTCTCCAAAGTCTGTCCCCTCTCCCCAATCTGTCCCTTCTCTTCAGTGTGACCCTTCTCCCCAGACTGTCCCCTCTCCCCAGTCAATCTCCTCTCCCCAGTCTGTCCCCTCTCCTCAGTGTGTACCCTCTCCCCAGTCTGTCCACTCTCCCCAGTCAGTCCCCTCTCCCCAGTCTGTTCCCTTTCCAAAGTCTGTCCCCTCTCCCCAGTCTGTCCCCTCTCCTCAGTGTGTCTCCTCTCCCCAGTCGGCCCCCTCTACCCAGACTGTCCCTTCTCCTCAGTGTGTCCACACTCCCAGCCTGTCCCCCTCTCCCCAGTCAGTCCAATTTCCACAGTCTGTTCCTTCTCTAAAGTCTGTCCCCTCTCCCTAGTCTTTCCCTTCTTCTCAGTGTTTCCCCTCTCCTCAGTGTGTCCCTTCTCCTCAGTGTTTCCCCTCTTCTCAGTGTGCCCCCTCTCCTTAGTGTGTCCCCTATTCCCAGTCTGTCCCCTCTACACTGTCTGTCCCCTGACCCATTCTGCCCCTCTACTCAGCGGGTCCCCTCCCCCAGTCTGTCCCCTCTCACCAGTCTGTCTCCTTTCCTCAGTGTGTCCCCTCTCACCAGTCTGTCCCTAATACCCAGTCAGTCCCCTCTTTCCAGTCTGTCGCTAATACCCAGTCAGTCCCCTCTTTCCAGTCTGTCCCCACTTCCTAACGTGTCCCCTCTAAACAGTCTGTCCCCGATCCATAGTCAGTCCCCTCTTCAAAGTCTGTCCCCCTCTCCCCAGTCAGTCCACTCTCCACAGTCTGTTCCTTCTCCAAAGTCTGTCCCCTCTCCCCAGTCTGTCCCTTCTCAGTATGTCCCCTCTCCTCAGTGTTTCCCCTCTCCTCCATGTGCCCCCTCTCTTTTGTGTGTCCCCTATTCCCTGTCTGTCCCGTCTCCACTGTCTGTCCCCACACCCCAGTATGCCCCTCTACTCAGTGTGTCCCCTCCCCCAGTCTGTCCCCTCTGTTTAGTATGTCCCCTCTCCCCAGTCTTTTCCCTCCCACCAGTCTATCCCCTCTCATCAGTGTGTCCCCTCTGCCCAGTCTGTCCCCTCTCCCCAGTCAGTCTCCTCTCCCCAGTCTGTCCCCTCTCCCCAGTCAGTCCCCTCTCCCCAGTCTGTCCCCTCTCCAAAGTCTGTCCCCTCTCCCCAGTCTGTCCCTTCTCCTCAGTGTGTCCCCTTTCCCCAGTCTGTCTTCTCTCCCCAGTCTGTCCCCTCTCACCAGTCTTTCCCCTTTCCTCAGTGTGTCCCCTATCCCCTGTCTGCCCATAATACCCAGTCAGTCCCCTCTTTCCAGTCTGTTGCTAAAACCCAGTCAGTCCCCTCTTTCTAGTCTGTCCTCACTCCTCAACGTGTCCCCTCTTCACAAACTGTCCCCTCTCCTTAGTTAGTCCCCTCTGCAAAGTCTGTTCCTTCTCCAAATCTGTCCCATCTCCCAAGTCTGTCCTTCTCCTTAGTTAGTCCCCTTTCCCTAGTCTGTCCCCGGTCTGTCCCCTCTTCTCAGTGTGTCCTCTCTTCCCAGTCTGTCCCCTCTTCTCAGTGTGTCCTCTCTCCCCAGCCAGTCCCCTTTCACCCAGTCTGTCCCCTCTCCTCAGTGTGTCCCCTCTCCCCAGTCTGTCCCCTCTTCCCAGTCTTTCCCCTCTCCCCAGTCTTTCCCCTTTCCCCAGTGTGTCCCCTCTCCCCAGTCTGTCCCCTCTCCTCAGTGTGTCCACACTCCAGCCTGCCCCCCTCTCTCCAGTCAGTCCAATCTCCCCAGTCTGTCCTTCTCCTTAGTTAGTCCCCTTTCTCTAGTCTGTCCCCAGTCTGTCCCCTCTTCTCAGTGTGTCCTCTCTTCCCAGTCTGTCCCCTCTTCTCAGTGTGTCCTCTCTCCCCAGTCTGTCCCCTCTCCCCAGTCTGTCCCCTCTCCTCAATGTGTCCCCTCTCCAAGTCTGTCCCCTCTCCCCAGTCTGTCCCCCCTCCTCAGTGTGCCCCCTCTCCCCAGACTATCCCCTCTCCCCAATCTGTCCCCTTTCCCCAGTGTGTCTCCTCTCCCCTGTCTGACCACTCTCCTCAGTGTATCCCCTCTCCTCAATGTGTCCCCTATCCCCAGTCTGTCCCCTCTCTTTAGTGTGTCCCCTCTGCCCAGTCTTTCCCCTCTAGCCAGTTTGTCCCCTCTTCTCAGTGTGTCCCCTCTCCCCAGACTGTCCCTTCTCCCCAGTCAATCTCCTCTCCCCAGTCTGTCCACTTTCCCCTGCCTGTCCCCTCTCCCCAGTCTGTCCCCTCTCCTCAGTGTGTCCTCTCTCCCCAGTCTGCCCACACTCCCAGCCTGTCCCCCTCTCTCCAGTCAGTCCAATCTCCACAGTCTGTTCCTTCTCCAAAGTCTGTCCCCTCTCCCCAGTCTGTCCTTCTCCTTAGTTAGTCCCCTTTCCCTAGTCTGTCCCCAGTCTGTCCCCTCTTCTCAGTGTGTCCTCCCTTACCAGTCTGTCCCCTCTTCTCAGTGTGTCCTCTCTCCCCAGTCTGTCCCCTCTCTGCAGTCTGTCCCCTCTCCTCAGTGTGTCCCCTCTCCCCAGTCTGTCTCCTCTCCCCAGTCTGTCCCCTCTCCTCAGTGTGTCCCCTCTCCCAAGACTATCCCCTCTCCCCAGTCTGTCCCCTCCCCCCAAGTTTGTCCCCTCTCCTCGGTGTGTCCCCTCCCCCCAGACTATCCCCTCTCCCCAGTCTGTCTCCTTTCCCCAGTGTGTCTCCTCTCCCTTGTCTGTCCCCTCTCCTCAGTGTATCCCCTCTCCTCAGTGTGTCCCCTCTCCTCAGTGTGTCCCCTCTTACCAGTCTGTCATCTCTCCCCAGTCTGTCCCCTCACCCCAGTCTGCCCCTATACTCAGTGTGTCCCCTATCCCCAGTCTGTCCCCTCTCTTCAGTGTGTCCCCTCTCCCCAGTCTTTCCCCTCTCGCCAGTCTGTCCCCTCTACTCAGTGTGTCCCCTATCCCCAGACTATCCCCTCTCCCCAGTTATTCTCCTCTCCCAAGTCTGTTCCCTCTCCTCAGTGTGTACCCTCTCCCCAGTCTGTCCCCTCTCCAAAGTCTGTCCCCTCTCCCCAATATGTCCCTTCTCTTCAGTGTGTCCCCTTTGCCCAGTCTGTCTACTCTCCACAGCCTGTCCCCTCTGCTCAGTGTGTCTCCTCTACCCAGTCGGTCCCCTCTCATTAGTGTGTCCACACTCCCAGCCTTTCCACCTCTCCCCAGTCAGTCCACTCTCCACAGTCTGTTCCTTCTCCAAAGTGTGTCCCCTCTCCCCAGTCTGTCCCTTCTCCTCAGTGTGTCCCCTCTTCTCAGTGTGTCCCTTCTCCTCAGTGTTTCCCCTCTCCTCAGTGTGCCCCCTCTCCTTAGTGTGTCCCCTATTCCCAGTCTGTCCCCTCTACACTGTCTGTCCCCTGACCCCATTCTGCCCCTCTACTCAGTGTGTCCCTTCCCCAAGTCTGTCCCCTCTGTTCAGTATGTCCCCCTCTCCCCAGTCTGTCCCTTCTCCAAAGTCTGTCCCCTCTCCCCAGTCTGTCCCTTCTCCTCAGTGTGTCCCCCCTGTCACGACCCACTCTCTGGCTGGGGTCTGCTGACTTGATTTGGGTTACTCTGGACCTTGGAGTAGCTTTGAGTACAGGAACATCATGTCTCAGCCCTTGGTTTAGACTGAGCAATATTGACAGTAAGTCTGACGAATCTTACTGCAAGCATATGTCCCCGGGTAAATAATACATCTACACACCACATCTTTATGAAAATTATGAACCACGTTTTATTTTGGAACCACATATTTAAAACATTTCACACACACACAGTGGAGGGAGTGGCTACTCTTAGTCAAACCCTCATTCCCCTCTGGCCAGTCTCACAGAAGTAATTTGTGGGAACTTATTAGTCTCCTCCCCCAGGGCCTTCCCCAGGCGTGGCTACTAGTTCATTTTGGTCTGGATCTCAGACTGGAAACATCCTTTATTAGCTCTTGAACTATGCCCCTGGGCTTGTGGTTGGGAAACCCCATACTATACTATTGTCCTGCGGTGCATGGCAGTCTGGCAAATCTATTTGGTCTGTTATCTCCTTTGTTTACACTAAAGACCATATGGCCAACTCCTGACTGAGAGTTTATACAATGGGGGAGGGTTGACTAATTAAAACATAGCTATCACTCCATAATACAATATACAATATAATACTAACATATTATAACCCATAACACAATATACAGTGGGTCTCCTAAACCGAGAACTCTTACTCTCCATATGGCATCAACTGTGGATGATATACCAGCCCCAAGATGGCGGCTATTGGTATATAACAGTCCAGTCCCAATATAGGCCACTGCTGCCAGTCACAAAATGGCCCCAGCATAGTTCACACCAAATCCAATATGGCCCCTGGGTGATTCATGACAACACCTCCCCAAGCGTGGCAGGAAACATCTCTGATTTTTCCAGCTACGCTGATAGTCATGAATGTGCTGGTTTGGCCCTCTGTATGCTATGCCAGTTCTTGTCTGTCCCAAGGTGCAGAGTAAAAACCTCCCCCAGCCCTTGGCCTTGCTCCCACTGTATAGACAAATTGCTCTTCCCATTCACACCCACTCAAATAGTCCAGGGTACCTCCCCAATAATCTGGTATCCCAGAGTACAACAGGTGGGCCACAGTTTCTGTCCCATAGCAACCCTGTTCCCCCCAGCCAGTCCCCACAGCTGGGCTGGGATCTCTAGAACAGTCTCTGGGCCTATGGGATTGCAAGGGGACAGCTCCTCTTGGCTTTCTTCCTCTGATCCAGCTGTTTCCGTTGCAGCTTGGGGAGCTACGCTGCTCCCACCCAAGCTGTGCTTACACTCCTCTGACTTGGCTGGGGGGCTATGCTGCTCCCATCCAGCTGAAGTGCCGAACTCCTCCATTGCCCGGGGTTGAGCAACTTTATCCCAGTCCTTTCTGTTGAACTGGGTCTTTGGAGTGGTGTCTGTTCCAGTGGGCCCCTGGGCAATGGTTATCCAGGGTATCTCCCCACTTTGTACACCCTCTATCATGGTGCCACTCTGCACCCATAATGCTTTTGCCAAAGCTGGCATGCGTGCTGCCCCGGCCTGGCTCTTTGTGCCCCTGGCACACTCTTGCTGTGTGAGGTCAGGTTCCCTGTAGCCAGAAACCAATTTCTTTCCCTCCCCACAGTCTCTTACACAACCCTCCTGGGCTCTGTGCTTCACTAGCACCTCTGGGAACAACTCCCCTGGGGTGTCAGGGTACAGACAGTGGTTATCTGATGCAGGCTGGGGAATCTCATCATTCCCACCCAGCCTGGCCTCTAAGGCTCCCTTCCCACCGTCCATCACATAATAATCCAGAGCCTCTGGCTCCATTAACAGTTCTGGCCAACACACTTTGCCTAGAACTTCTGAGGGCAGACTTAACTTATCTGGCCCTAGCTTGTGAGCAGTTCCCACTTCCTCTGGTATTAAATCTCTTGGGGTATCAGGGGGCAGACATGGATTATCTGACCCCACCCAGGGAACATTCCACTGGGTCTCTGGCTCTTGGGGCTGGTGACTAGGCCCTGACACAGTTACTGCATGTTCTAGGGGCAAACATTCTCCATCCCCAGGTGTTGGCAAAGGAACAGTGTTTACCCCTTCCCACTCCTCACTTTGTTTACAGTCTAGAAATGCCTCTCCCCAGTTCCAGTGAGCATACTCACTCTGGTACATACCGTCTGAGTTGTAAGGGTCTGGTGAGCCGTCCTCCCATCCGGATGGGCCAAAATACTTCTTGGGTATCGCATCCCACAATTGAACATATTCAGCCTCCAGTTGCTGCTCTTGCCGAACCAGGGGTTCTAGCAAAGGAGCCTCCCGGAACCATGGTTCCAGTCCCAGACCCCGGCAGCGTTCAACAAACAAGTTATTATGTCTCCTTGCAGTTCCCATGCCACATTCCGGATCACCATTCAGAATCTCCTCAACCCCATATTGTAGATCCAAACGAAAATAGAGATCCTCTCTCCGGCCACCAAAGGACTCTACCCTGGCCAGATACTGTTCCTCCAAGTCCATCTCTTTCTCTACCAGTTCCTCCAACCAGCTTGCCAGCTCATGGCCATGCCATAATTGCAGGAATGCCATCCATTGATTTAGCAGGACCCTTCCTCTGTAGTCCTCTTGGATAAATCCGTCAATGCTGTCTTTATCATCCTGGGACTGTTTAAAATTCTGATTTGCCAGTTTGACTCTTACTGGCATCTCTGCAGGGATGACCCCAAGCCTTTGCTGAGCTTGGACACTCACCCCTGTACGTTCTTCCTGTATTTGCTGCTTTATTAAGTTCAGTCCTTTAATTGCCTCTTCCAGGGTTATCTCCCCGGGGCAAAACTCCCTGGCTATACTGAACCTGCGTCTTGCCTCCTTAGACATGTCCTCATACTGCTGCTCCATTTTCTGGTCCTTCTCAGAGTATCCCACCACTGCCACCAATTATCACGACTCACTCTCTGGCTGGGGTCTGCTGACTTGATTTGGGTTACTCTGGACCTTGGAGTAGCTTTGAGTACAGGAACATCATGTCTCAACCCTTGGTTTAGACTAAGCAATATTGACAGTAAGTCTGACGAATCTTACTGCAAGCATATGTCCCCGGGTAAATAATACATCTACACACCACGTCTTGATGAAAATTATGAACCACGTTTTATTTTGGAACCACATATTTAAAACATTTCACACACACACAGTGGAGGGAGTGGCTACTCTTAGTCAAACCCTCATTCCCCTCTGGCTATTCTCACAGAAGTAATTTGTGGGAACTTATTAGTCTCCTCCCCCAGGGCCTTCCCCAGGCGTGGCTACTAGTTCATTTTGGTCTGGATCTCAGACTGGAAACATCCTTTATTAGCTCTTGAACTATGCCCCTGGGCTTGTGGTTGGGAAACCCCATACTATACTATTGTCCTGCGGTACATGGCAGTCTGGCAAATCTATTTGGTCTGTTATCTCCTTTGTTTACACTAAAGACCATATGGCCAACTCCTGACTGAGAGTTTATACAATGGGGGAGGGTTGACTAATTAAAACATAGCTATCACTCCATAATACAATATACAATATAATACTAACATATTATAACCCATAACACAATATACAGTGGGTCTCCTAAACCCAGAACTCTTACTCTCCATATGGCACCAACTGTGGATGATATACCAGCCCCAAGATGGCGGCTATTGGTATATAACAGTCCAGTCCCAATATAGGCCACTGCTGCCAGTCACAAAATGGCCCCAGCATAGTTCACACCAAATCCAATATGGCCCCTGGGTGATTCATGACACCCCCTACTCTGTGTGTCCCCTCTCCTCAGTGTTTTCCCTCTCCTCAGTGTGCCCCCTCTCCTTAGTGTGTCCCCTATTCCCAGTCTGTCCCCTCTCCACTGTCTGTCTCCTAACTCCAGTCTGCCACTCTACTCAGTGTGTACCCTCCCCCATTATGTCCCCTCTGTTCAGTATGTCCCCTCTCCCCATTCTTTCCTCTCTCCCCACTCTTTCCCCTCACGCCAGTCTGTCCCCTCTCATCAGTGTATCCCCTCTGCCCAGTCTGTCCCCTCTCCCCAGTCAGTCTCCTCTCCCCAGTCTGTCCCCTCTACTCATTTTGTTCCCACTCCCCAATCTGTCCCCTCTCCCCAGTCAGTCCCCTCTCCTTAGTCTGTCCCGTCTCCAAAGTCTGTCCCTTTCTCCCCAGTCTGTCCATTCTCCTTAGTGTGTCCTCTTTCCCCAGTCTGTCTTCTCTCCCCAGTCTGCCCCTCTACTCAGTATGTCTTCTCTCCTCAGTCGGTCCCCTCTCCAAAGTCTGTCCCTTTCTCCCCAGTCTGTCCATTCTCCTTAGTGTGTCCTCTTTCCCCAGTCTGTCTTCTCTCCCCAGTCTGCCCCTCTACTCAGTATGTCTTCTCTCCTCAGTCGGTCCCCTCTCCCCAGTCTGTCCCCTCTCCTCAGTGTGTCCACACTCCCAGTCTGTCCCCTCTCACCAGTCTGTCTCCTTTCCTCAGTGTGTCCCCTCTCACCAGTCTGTCCCTAATACCCAGTCAGTCCCCTCTTTCCAGTCTGTCCCCTCTCCACAGTCTGTCCCCTCTCCCGATTCTGTCCACTCTCCTCAAGGTGTCCCCTCTCCCCAGTCTGTCCCCTTTTCCCAGTATGTCCCCTCACCTCAGTGTGTCCACCCTCTCCAGTCAGTCCCCTCTCCCCAGTCTGTCCCCTCTATTCAGTGTGTCCCCTCTCCCCAGACGGTCCCCATTCCCCAGTCTGTCCCCTCTCCCCAGTCTGTCCCCTCTCCTCAGTGTGTCCACACTCCAGCCTGCCCCCCTCTCTCCAGTCAGTCCAATCTCCCCAGTCTGTCCTTCTCCTTAGTTAGTCCCCTTTCTCTAGTCTGTCCCCAGTCTGTCCCCTCTTCTCAGTGTGTCCTCTCTTCCCAGTCTGTCCCCTCTTCTCAGTGTGTCCTCTCTCCCCAGTCTGTCCCCTCTCCCCAGTCTGTCCCCTCTCCTCAGTGTCCCCTCTCCTGAGTCTGTCCCCTCTCCCCAGTCTGTCCCCCCTCCTCAGTGTGTCCCCTCTCCCCAGACTATCCCCTCTCCCCAATCTGTCCCCTTTCCCCAGTGTGTCTCCTCTCCCCTGTCTGACCACTCTCCTCAGTGTATCCCCTCTCCTCAATGTGTCCCCTATCCCCAGTCTGTCCCCTCTCTTTAGTGTGTCCCCTCTGCCCAGTCTTTCCCCTCTAGCCAGTTTGTCCCCTCTTCTCAGTGTGTCCCCTCTCCCCAGACTGTCCCTTCTCCCCAGTCAATCTCCTCTCCCCAGTCTGTCCACTTTCCCCTGCCTGTCCCCTCTCCCCAGTCTGTCCCCTCTCCTCAGTGTGTCCTCTCTCCCCAGTCTGCCCACACTCCCAGCCTGTCCCCCTCTCTCCAGTCAGTCCAATCTCCACAGTCTGTTCCTTCTCCAAAGTCTGTCCCCTCTCCCCAGTCTGTCCTTCTCCTTAGTTAGTCCCCTTTCCCTAGTCTGTCCCCAGTCTGTCCCCTCTTCTCAGTGTGTCCTCCCTTACCAGTCTGTCCCCTCTTCTCAGTGTGTCCTCTCTCCCCAGTCTGTCCCCTCTCTGCAGTCTGTCCCCTCTCCTCAGTGTGTCCCCTCTCCCCAGTCTGTCCCCTCTCCCCAGTCTGTCCCCTCTCCTCAGTGTGTCCCCTCTCCCAAGACTATCCCCTCTCCCCAGTCTGTCCCCTCCCCCCAAGTCTGTCCCCTCTCCTCGGTGTGTCCCCTCCCCCCAGACTATCCCCTCTCCCCAGTCTGTCTCCTTTCCCCAGTGTGTCTCCTCTCCCTTGTCTGTCCCCTCTCCTCAGTGTATCCCCTCTCCTCAGTGTGTCCCCTCTCCTCAGTGTGTCCCCTCTTACCAGTCTGTCATCTCTCCCCAGTCTGTCCCCTCACCCCAGTCTGCCCCTATACTCAGTGTGTTCCCTATCCCCAGTCTGTCCCCTCTCTTCAGTGTGTCCCCTCTCCCCAGTCTTTCCCCTCTCGCCAGTCTGTCCCCTCTACTCAGTGTGTCCCCTATCCCCAGACTATCCCCTCTCCCCAGTTATTCTCCTCTCCCCAGTCTGTTCCCTCTCCTCAGTGTGTACCCTCTCCCCAGTCTGTCCCCTCTCCAAAGTCTGTCCCCTCTCCCCAGTCTGTCCCTTCTCTTCAGTGTGTCCCCTTTGCCCAGTCTGTCTACTCTCCACAGCCTGTCCCCTCTGCTCAGTGTGTCTCCTCTACCCAGTCGGTCCCCTCTCATTAGTGTGTCCACACTCCCAGCCTTTCCACCTCTCCCCAGTCAGTCCACTCTCCACAGTCTGTTCCTTCTCCAAAGTGTGTCCCCTCTCCCCAGTCTGTCCCTTCTCCTCAGTGTGTCCCCTCTTCTCAGTGTGTCCCTTCTCCTCAGTGTTTCCCCTCTCCTCAGTGTGCCCCCCTCTCCTTAGTGTGTCCCCTATTCCCAGTCTGTCCCCTCTACACTGTCTGTCCCCTGACCCCATTCTGCCCCTCTACTCAGTGTGTCCCTTCCCCAAGTCTGTCCCCTCTGTTCAGTATGTCCCCTCTCCCCAGTCTGTCCCTTCTCCAAAGTCTGTCCCCTCTCCCCAGTCTGTCCCTTCTCCTCAGTGTGTCCCCCCTGTCACGACCCACTCTCTGGCTGGGGTCTGCTGACTTGATTTGGGTTACTCTGGACCTTGGAGTAGCTTTGAGTACAGGAACATCATGTCTCAGCCCTTGGTTTAGACTGAGCAATATTGACAGTAAGTCTGACGAATCTTACTGCAAGCATATGTCCCCGGGTAAATAATACATCTACACACCACATCTTTATGAAAATTATGAACCACGTTTTATTTTGGAACCACATATTTAAAACATTTCACACACACACAGTGGAGGGAGTGGCTACTCTTAGTCAAACCCTCATTCCCCTCTGGCCATTCTCACAGAAGTAATTTGTGGGAACTTATTAGTCTCCTCCCCCAGGGCCTTCCCCAGGCGTGGCTACTAGTTCATTTTGGTCTGGATCTCAGACTGGAAACATCCTTTATTAGCTCTTGAACTATGCCCCTGGGCTTGTGGTTGGGAAACCCCATACTATACTATTGTCCTGCGGTGCATGGCAGTCTGGCAAATCTATTTGGTCTGTTATCTCCTTTGTTTACACTAAAGACCATATGGCCAACTCCTGACTGAGAGTTTATACAATGGGGGAGGGTTGACTAATTAAAACATAGCTATCACTCCATAATACAATATACAATATAATACTAACATATTATAACCCATAACACAATATACAGTGGGTCTCCTAAACCGAGAACTCTTACTCTCCATATGGCATCAACTGTGGATGATATACCAGCCCCAAGATGGCGGCTATTGGTATATAACAGTCCAGTCCCAATATAGGCCACTGCTGCCAGTCACAAAATGGCCCCAGCATAGTTCACACCAAATCCAATATGGCCCCTGGGTGATTCATGACAACACCTCCCCAAGCGTGGCAGGAAACATCTCTGATTTTTCCAGCTACGCTGATAGTCATGAATGTGCTGGTTTGGCCCTCTGTATGCTATGCCAGTTCTTGTCTGTCCCAAGGTGCAGAGTAAAAACCTCCCCCAGCCCTTGGCCTTGCTCCCACTGTATAGACAAATTGCTCTTCCCATTCACACCCACTCAAATAGTCCAGGGTACCTCCCCAATAATCTGGTATCCCAGAGTACAACAGGTGGGCCACAGTTTCTGTCCCATAGCAACCCTGTTCCCCCCAGCCAGTCCCCACAGCTGGGCTGGGATCTCTAGAACAGTCTCTGGGCCTATGGGATTGCAAGGGGACAGCTCCTCTTGGCTTTCTTCCTCTGATCCAGCTGTTTCCGTTGCAGCTTGGGGAGCTACGCTGCTCCCACCCAAGCTGTGCTTACACTCCTCTGACTTGGCTGGGGGGCTATGCTGCTCCCATCCAGCTGAAGTGCCGAACTCCTCCATTGCCCGGGGTTGAGCAACTTTATCCCAGTCCTTTCTGTTGAACTGGGTCTTTGGAGTGGTGTCTGTTCCAGTGGGCCCCTGGGCAATGGTTATCCAGGGTATCTCCCCACTTTGTACACCCTCTATCATGGTGCCACTCTGCACCCATAATGCTTTTGCCAAAGCTGGCATGCGTGCTGCCCCGGCCTGGCTCTTTGTGCCCCTGGCACACTCTTGCTGTGTGAGGTCAGGTTCCCTGTAGCCAGAAACCAATTTCTTTCCCTCCCCACAGTCTCTTACACAACCCTCCTGGGCTCTGTGCTTCACTAGCACCTCTGGGAACAACTCCCCTGGGGTGTCAGGGTACAGACAGTGGTTATCTGATGCAGGCTGGGGAATCTCATCATTCCCACCCAGCCTGGCCTCTAAGGCTCCCTTCCCACCGTCCATCACATAATAATCCAGAGCCTCTGGCTCCATTAACAGTTCTGGCCAACACACTTTGCCTAGAACTTCTGAGGGCAGACTTAACTTATCTGGCCCTAGCTTGTGAGCAGTTCCCACTTCCTCTGGTATTAAATCTCTTGGGGTATCAGGGGGCAGACATGGATTATCTGACCCCACCCAGGGAACATTCCACTGGGTCTCTGGCTCTTGGGGCTGGTGACTAGGCCCTGACACAGTTACTGCATGTTCTAGGGGCAAACATTCTCCATCCCCAGGTGTTGGCAAAGGAACAGTGTTTACCCCTTCCCACTCCTCACTTTGTTTACAGTCTAGAAATGCCTCTCCCCAGTTCCAGTGAGCATACTCACTCTGGTACATACCGTCTGAGTTGTAAGGGTCTGGTGAGCCGTCCTCCCATCCGGATGGGCCAAAATACTTCTTGGGTATCGCATCCCACAATTGAACATATTCAGCCTCCAGTTGCTGCTCTTGCCGAACCAGGGGTTCTAGCAAAGGAGCCTCCCGGAACCATGGTTCCAGTCCCAGACCCCGGCAGCGTTCAACAAACAAGTTATTATGTCTCCTTGCAGTTCCCATGCCACATTCCGGATCACCATTCAGAATCTCCTCAACCCCATATTGTAGATCCAAACGAAAATAGAGATCCTCTCTCCGGCCACCAAAGGACTCTACCCTGGCCAGATACTGTTCCTCCAAGTCCATCTCTTTCTCTACCAGTTCCTCCAACCAGCTTGCCAGCTCATGGCCATGCCATAATTGCAGGAATGCCATCCATTGATTTAGCAGGACCCTTCCTCTGTAGTCCTCTTGGATAAATCCGTCAATGCTGTCTTTATCATCCTGGGACTGTTTAAAATTCTGATTTGCCAGTTTGACTCTTACTGGCATCTCTGCAGGGATGACCCCAAGCCTTTGCTGAGCTTGGACACTCACCCCTGTACGTTCTTCCTGTATTTGCTGCTTTATTAAGTTCAGTCCTTTAATTGCCTCTTCCAGGGTTATCTCCCCGGGGCAAAACTCCCTGGCTATACTGAACCTGCGTCTTGCCTCCTTAGACATGTCCTCATACTGCTGCTCCATTTTCTGGTCCTTCTCAGAGTATCCCACCACTGCCACCAATTATCACGACTCACTCTCTGGCTGGGGTCTGCTGACTTGATTTGGGTTACTCTGGACCTTGGAGTAGCTTTGAGTACAGGAACATCATGTCTCAACCCTTGGTTTAGACTAAGCAATATTGACAGTAAGTCTGACGAATCTTACTGCAAGCATATGTCCCCGGGTAAATAATACATCTACACACCACGTCTTGATGAAAATTATGAACCACGTTTTATTTTGGAACCACATATTTAAAACATTTCACACACACACAGTGGAGGGAGTGGCTACTCTTAGTCAAACCCTCATTCCCCTCTGGCTATTCTCACAGAAGTAATTTGTGGGAACTTATTAGTCTCCTCCCCCAGGGCCTTCCCCAGGCGTGGCTACTAGTTCATTTTGGTCTGGATCTCAGACTGGAAACATCCTTTATTAGCTCTTGAACTATGCCCCTGGGCTTGTGGTTGGGAAACCCCATACTATACTATTGTCCTGCGGTACATGGCAGTCTGGCAAATCTATTTGGTCTGTTATCTCCTTTGTTTACACTAAAGACCATATGGCCAACTCCTGACTGAGAGTTTATACAATGGGGGAGGGTTGACTAATTAAAACATAGCTATCACTCCATAATACAATATACAATATAATACTAACATATTATAACCCATAACACAATATACAGTGGGTCTCCTAAACCCAGAACTCTTACTCTCCATATGGCACCAACTGTGGATGATATACCAGCCCCAAGATGGCGGCTATTGGTATATAACAGTCCAGTCCCAATATAGGCCACTGCTGCCAGTCACAAAATGGCCCCAGCATAGTTCACACCAAATCCAATATGGCCCCTGGGTGATTCATGACACCCCCTACTCTGTGTGTCCCCTCTCCTCAGTGTTTTCCCTCTCCTCAGTGTGCCCCCTCTCCTTAGTGTGTCCCCTATTCCCAGTCTGTCCCCTCTCCACTGTCTGTCTCCTAACTCCAGTCTGCCACTCTACTCAGTGTGTACCCTCCCCCATTATGTCCCCTCTGTTCAGTATGTCCCCTCTCCCCATTCTTTCCTCTCTCCCCACTCTTTCCCCTCACGCCAGTCTGTCCCCTCTCATCAGTGTATCCCCTCTGCCCAGTCTGTCCCCTCTCCCCAGTCAGTCTCCTCTCCCCAGTCTGTCCCCTCTCCTCATTTTGTTCCCACTCCCCAATCTGTCCCCTCTCCCCAGTCAGTCCCCTCTCCTTAGTCTGTCCCGTCTCCAAAGTCTGTCCCTTTCTCCCCAGTCTGTCCATTCTCCTTAGTGTGTCCTCTTTCCCCAGTCTGTCTTCTCTCCCCAGTCTGCCCCTCTACTCAGTATGTCTTCTCTCCTCAGTCGGTCCCCTCTCCAAAGTCTGTCCCTTTCTCCCCAGTCTGTCCATTCTCCTTAGTGTGTCCTCTTTCCCCAGTCTGTCTTCTCTCCCCAGTCTGCCCCTCTACTCAGTATGTCTTCTCTCCTCAGTCGGTCCCCTCTCCCCAGTCTGTCCCCTCTCCTCAGTGTGTCCACACTCCCAGTCTGTCCCCTCTCACCAGTCTGTCTCCTTTCCTCAGTGTGTCCCCTCTCACCAGTCTGTCCCTAATACCCAGTCAGTCCCCTCTTTCCAGTCTGTCCCCTCTCCACAGTCTGTCCCCTCTCCCGATTCTGTCCACTCTCCTCAAGGTGTCCCCTCTCCCCAGTCTGTCCCCTTTTCCCAGTATGTCCCCTCACCTCAGTGTGTCCACCCTCTCCAGTCAGTCCCCTCTCCCCAGTCTGTCCCCTCTATTCAGTGTGTCCCCTCTCCCCAGACGGTCCCCATTCCCCAGTCTGTCCCCTCTCCCCAGTCTGTACCCTCTCTTCAGTGTGTCCCCTCTCCCCAGTCTGTCCCCTCTCCCCAGTCTGTCTCCTTTCCTCAGTGTGTCCCCTCTCACCAGTCTGTCCCTAATACCCAGTCAGTCCCCTCTTTCCAGTCTGTCGCTAATACCCAGTCAGTCCCCTCTTTCCAGTCTGTCCCCACTTCCTAACATGTCCCCTCTAAACAGTCTGTCCCCGATCCATAGTCAGTCCCCTCTCCAAAGTCTGTCCCCCTCTCCCCAGTCAGTCCACTCTACACAGTCTGTTCCTTCTCCAAAGTCTGTTCCCTCTCCCCAGTCTGTCCATTCTCAGTGTGTCCCCTCTCCTCAGTGTTTCCCCTCTCCTCCATGTGCCCCCTCTCTTTTGTGTGTCCCCTATTCCCTGTCTGTCCCGTCTCCACTGTCTGTCCCCTCACCCCAGTATGCCCCTCTACTCAGTGTGTCCCCTCCCCCAGTCTGTCCCCTCTGTTTAGTATGTCCCCTCTCCCCAGTCTTTTCCCTCCCACCAGTCTATCCCCTCTCATCAGTGTGTCCCCTCTGCCCAGTCTGTCCCCTCTCCCCAGTCAGTCTCCTCTCCCCAGTCTGTCCCCTCTCCCCAGTAAGTCCCCTCTCCCCAGTCTGTCCCATCTCCAAAGTCGGTCCCCTGTCCCCAGTCTGTCCCTTCTCCTCAGTGTGTCCCCTTTCCCCAGTCTGTCTTCTGTCCCCAGTCTGCTCCTCTCCTCAGTGTGTCTTCTCTCCCCAGTCTGTCCCCTCTCACCATTCTTTCCCCTTTCCTCAGTGTGTCCCCTGTCTGTCCCTAATACCCAGTCAGTCCCCTCTTTCCAGTCTGTCGCTAATACCCAGTCAGTCCCCTCTTTCCAGTCTGTCCTCACTCCTCAACGTGCCCCCTCTCCACAATCTGTCCCCTCTCCTTAGTCAGTCCCCTCTCCAAAGTCTGTCGCCTCTCCCCAGTCTGTCCTTCTTCTTAGTGTGTCCCCTTTCCCTAGTCTGTCCCCAGCCTGTCCCCTCTCCCCAGTCTGTCCTTTCTCCTCAGTGTGTCCTCTCTCCCCAGTCTGTCACCTCTCCCCAGTCTGTCACCTCTCCCCAGTCTTTCCCCTCTGTCCAGTCTGTCCCCTCTCTTCATTGTGTCCCCTCTCCCCAGTCTGTCCCCTCTCCTCAGAGTGTTCAGTCTCCCAAGTCTGTCCCCTATCCTTAGTGTGTCCCCTCTCCCCTGTCTGTCTCCTCTCCTCAGTATGTCCCCTCTCCCCAGTCTGTCCCCTCTCCCGAGTGTGTCCCCTCTCCGCAGTGTGTCCCTTCTCCCAAGTCTGTCCCCTCCCCCAGTCAGTCCACACTCCCAGTCTGTCCCCTCTCCACAGTCTGTCCCCTCTCCCGATTCTGTCCACTCTCCGCAATGTGTCCCCTCTCGCCAGTCTGTCCCCTTTTCCCAGTCTGTCCCCTCACCTCAGTGTGTCCACCCTCTCCAGTCTGTCCCCTCTCCCCAGTCTGTCCCCTCTATTCAGTGTGTCCCCTCTCCCCAGACGGTCCCCATTCCCCAGTCTGTCCCCTCTCCCCAGTCTTTCCCCTCTCTTCAGTGTGTCCCCTCTCCCCAGTCTGTCCCCTCTCCCTAGTCTGTCCGCTCTCCTCAGTGTGTCCCCTCTCCCAAGTCTGTCCCTTATCCTCAGTGTGTCCCCTCTCCCCAGTGTATCCTCTCTCCCCTGTCCCCTCTCCCCAGTCAGTCCCCTCACCCCTGTCTGTCCTCTCTCCCCATTATGTCCCCTGTCCCCTGTCTGTCCCCTCTCCTCAGTGTATCCCCTCTCAGTGTGTCTCCTATTCCCAGTCTGTCCTCTCTCCCCAGTCTTCCCCTCCCACCAGTCTGTCCCCTCTTATCAGTGTGTCCCCTCTGCCCAGTCTGTCCCCTCTCCCCAGTCAGTCTCCTCTCCCCAGTCAGTCTCCTTTCCCCAGTCTGTCCCCTCTCCTCATTGTGTCCCCTCTCCCCAGTCTGCCCCCTCTCCCCAGTCAGTCCCCTCTCCCCAGTCTGTCCCGTCTCCAAAGTCTGTCCCCTCTCCCCAGTCTGTCCCCTCTCTTCATTGTGTCCCCTCTCCCCAGTCTGTCCCCTCTTCCCAGTCTGTCCTCTCTCCTCAGTGTGTCCCCTCTCCCAAGTTTGTCCCCTATCCTCAGTTTGTTACCTCTCCCCAGTCTGTCCCCTCTCCTCAGTATGTGCCCTCTCCCCAGTCTGTCCCCTCTCCCGAGTCTGTCCCCTCTCCACAGTGTGTACCTTCTCCCCAGTCTGTCCCCTTTACCCAGTCTGTCCCCTCACCTAAGTGTGTCCACCCTCCCCAGTCTGTCCCCTCTCCCCAGTCTTTCCCCTATCCCCAGTCTGTCCCCTCTATTCAGTGTGTCCCCTCTCCCCAGTCTGTCTACTCTCCTCAGTGTGTCCCCTCTCCCCAGTCTGTCCCCTCTTCCCAGTCTGTCTACTCTCCACAGTGTGTCCCCTCTCCCCAGTCTGTCCCCTCTCCTCAGTGTGTTCCCTCTCCCAAGTCTGTCCCCTATCCTCAGTGTGTCCCCTCTCCCCAGTGTGTCTCCTCTCCCCAGTCTGTCTACTCTCCTCTGTGTGTCCCCTCTCCCCAGTCTGTCCCCTCTCCTCAGTGTGTCCCCTCTCCCAAGTCTGTCCCCTATCCTCAGTGTGTCACCTCTCCCAAGTGTATCCTCTCTCCCCTGTCCCCTCTCCCCAGTCAGTCCCCTCTCCCCAGTATTTCCCCTCTCCCCAGTCTGTCCTCTCTATTCAGTGTGTTCCCTCTCCCCAATCAGTCCCCATTCCCCAGTCTTTCCCCTCTCCCCAGTCTGTCTACTCTCCTCAGTGTGTCCCCTCTCCCCAGTCTGTCCCCTCTCCTCAGTGTGTCCCCTCTCTAAAGTCTGTCCCCTCTCCTCAGTGTATCCCCTCTTCTCAGTGTGTCCCTTCTCCTCAGTGTGTCCCCTATTCCCAGTCTTTCCCCTCCCGCCAGTCTGTCCCCTCTCATCAGTGTGTCCTCTCTGCCCAGTCTGTCTTGTCTCCCCAGTCAGTCTCTGTAACGGCTACCCGGGTAGTGAGAGGGTATCAGCCGTTGGAGACGTCCTTTTCTTAAGCAAGTTGCTGTGCAGTAATGAAATGCTTATTCCCCTCCGCGATATCCCATTGTATAATCCAGGAGTACTGTAAAATGCGGCAGAGTAACGGTACCATAAATCCCCCCCAAGAACGAGACGATGCTATGTTTTGAAGGGTCAATTAGAACTCTCCTTTATTAAAAACAAAAACACATTTTTAAACACTTCACATACACAGTAGGGGCAGTGAATACCTTTGGTCAACCCCTAATTACCTCTGGCCAATCAGACAGGATTAATGCGTGGGAGCCAGGAGTCCCCTCCCCCAGGAGCCACCCACTAGGTGTGGCTAACTGCTCATTCTCCCTCTGACGGTGGAGAGAGTAACATCTATAAGCTCACTTATTCCCTTGCTGGTAGTATGGGGAAACCCCAGGTCATCTCATTATTCAAGAGTCCCTACCCCCATTGTTCATGGTGCCATCTTGTCTGCTAAAAACCCTTTTGTTCTGCTATCTCTTGTGTGGTTTAGCAAATACTATTAAGGGGCAGATGGGTAACTCCTGACCAAGGGTATGAGACCAAAGATATTTGACTGCATACCACACAATACAATATTTTTACAGATATAATAACAACATTTTATAACCCAGAACATATCTGCAGACAGCTTAGGTCTGAGCACACATTATAACTGAATGGCGCTCAGACCACATACATACAGTATAACAGTAGGATCATATTTTAACCAAGAATTACATAACCATAAAACAGGGTAAAACAGTGATGGGTTCCGTTACTCACCTCCCCCGTGACCATAAGCCGGCATACACGGTCTGATCCCAACGGATCGGCCTGGGGATGTCCGGACAAAAGTATTTGTTGGTCACTTCAATAGTTTGACAACCCATCAGCATTACTGCAATTCACAGCAATAAACATTTCAAGGAAAGGGAAAATACATTTTACAAACTGGTTTCAGACAATTAAATAATGAGGCAGAAAAACCTCAGCCTTCCAAATGAACTGAAGTCCTTTAGCAAAACCATCCCAAGTTGCAGAGTACATTCCTCCCCCAGCTCGTGGTCGGGCCCCTATTGTACAGAGCCCACTGTTCTTCCCCTGTACACCCACCCAAAAAAATCCAGGATCCCATCCCAACAGTCCAGGATCCCAGTGTCCAAAAGGTGGGCCACAATCTCTGTCCCATAGAAACCCCTTTCCATATAAAACGTTCCCGCTCATCCCCTCTATCGTCGGCTAATGCTCGGTACTTTTGGAGGTGGGGTCCTGTCTAGTTTCCCTCCCAAGCTCTTCGGGGTTGTCCCACGCTATGGGTCTCTCTGTGGCATTAGTGCTAAGTGTCTGCTTGTGGCTTACCTGGGTCTCCCGACCTGTTGTAGGATCGTCCTAGGTACGGGTCTGTGAGCGGGTGGTCACGGGACAAGCAGCCGCAGTCGTGGGTAAAAAGGCTGAGGCTAGAGGGCCAATATCGTTGCCCAACACGACTTTAGCAGGTAAATTGTCCATGATCCCGACTGTGGTCTTTCCCGACCCGACTCGCCAATCCAAGTGTACCCGGGCAGTGGGTAAGCGAAAAACAGCCCCCCCTGCGACACGGACAGCAACAGTACGGGTAGATACATGCTCTGGTTTCACAAGATGTTTCTGCACCAACGTGATGGTAGTGCCAGTGTCCCTTAGGCCTTGTGCTACCTGTCCATTTACACGCACCTCCTGGCGGTGATGCTGGCGGTTATCTGGGGATGCAGCTTGTATGGGGTTTGCCTCATACAGGATGCCCAAACACTCCTCAGGGCTCCCTTCGGTTTCCAGGCAGTGAGCAGCAGAGGTACGTGATAAAGGGATCTCTGGGTTATTGGTCGGCGCCTCCAGTTGTTATTGGCTGATCCCAAGGGGCAATAACGAGCAATATGCCACGGGTTGCCGCAGCGATGGCACGTCATTTTGTAAGAATCCCGGGGTTGGTGGTTAGACCCCTGAGGCCATGGCAGTCCTGGGGGTACTGGGGCCCGAAAATCTGTGCGTGCAGTGGGCATTGAGGTGCGTGGCTTTGCTCTAGAGGTTGGTCGTGGGGACCCTTGGCTCACCTTTCTGGACTCTGCGTATTCGTCCGCTAGCCGTGCTGCCTCGATTAAGTTAGCAGGGCGACGATCTTTCACCCAATCCTGTATGTCTGCCGGCAGATCTTGGAAGAAATGTTCCATCAGGAATAGCTGTAGTACTTCCTCTCCTGTTTTGGCCTTGCACCCTCGCACCCAATGTGATTCCACCCTTTGTTTCTTGCTGGCCCATTCCAAGTGGGAGTCTGCAGCCTTCTTTTTAGACTCCCTGAAGCGACGGCGATATGTTTCCGGGGTGACGGCATATCTGGTGAGCAGTGCAGCCTTCACACGGCGATACTGCGCAATATCTTCCTCAGTAAGCGCCCGAAAAGCCTCATTTGCTTTTCCTGATAGCTTTCCAGCCAAAATAGTGACCCATTGGTCTGGTGGTATTTGGTGTAGTGAGCACTGCCTTTCGAAGTCAGCCAAATATCCATCAATTTCTTCCTCACTTTCCACAAACACTTTGAAGGCAGTGAACAGTATTTTCTTTACTGTAGCAGCGGGTGGGGGAGTATGAACTGTATGTGCCAGGGGTTGTCTATCTCTTGCCAGTTCAAGTTCGTGCCCCCTCCTATTTTGTATCTCCGTTCTCGCTTCCCAGAACAGCTGATCTATTAGCTCCACGGATGTTGCTGGGTACATGGATAATCTCCGCTGAACCAGGTTTGTAATTTCCTCCTCCTCGCTGACAGGGGTAGGTTGGTCCATGACCTCCATGGGTCGATCCATCTCGTCCAGCTCCAGTAGGTCAGCTATCAGCTCTCTCCGTGGCCTGTTACTGGCACTCCTTCCTCTGGTTTCCAAGAGATCCTTTAGTGTGGGTCTTTTCAGTTTAGAGTACTGGGATTCCATTCAGCACTTGCGTTGGGGATGAAAAGGACCATCCCACTGCTGCCAACCAATGTAACGGCTACCCAGGTAGTGAGAGGGTATCAGCCGCTGGAGACGTCCTTTTCTTAAGCATGGTGCTGTGTAGTAATGAAATGCTTATTCCCCTCCACGATATCCCATTGTATAATCCAGGAGTACTGTAAAATGCGGCAGAGTAACGGTACCATAAATCCCCCCCAAGAACGAGACGATGCTACGTTTTGAAGGGTCAAGTAGAACTCTCCTTTATTAAAAACAAAAACACATTTTTAAACACTTCACATACACAGTAGGGGCAGTGACTACCTTTGGTCAACCCCTAATTACCTCTGGCCAATCAGACAGGGTTAATGCGTGGGAGCCAGGAGTCCCTTCCCCCAGGAGCCACCCACTAGGCAAGGCTAACTGCTCATTCTCCCTCTGACGGTGGAGAGAGTAACATTTATAAGCTCACTTATTCCCCTGCTGGGAGTATGGAAAAACCCCAGGTCATCTCATTATTCAAGAGTCCCTACCCCCATTGTTCATGGTGCCATCTTGTCTGCTAAAAAACCTTTTGTTCTGCTATCTCTTGTGTGGTTTAGCAAATACTATTAAGGGGCAGATGGGCAACTCCTGACCAAGTGTATGAGACCAAAGATATTTGACTGCATACCACACAATACAATATTTTTAAAGATATAATAACAACATTTTATAACACAGAACATATCTGCAGACAGCTTAGGTCTGAGCACACATTATAACTGAATGGCGCTCAGACCACATACATACAGTATTACAGTACGATCATATTTTAACCAAGAATTACATAGCCATAAAACAGGGTAAAACAGTGATGGGTTCCGTTACAGTCTCCTCTCCCCAGTCTTTGCCCTCTCCTCATTGCATACCCTCTCCCCAGTCTGCGCCCTCTCATCATTCAGTCCCCTCTCCCCAGTCTGTCCCGTCTCCAAAGTCTGTCCCCTCTCCCCAGTCTGGCCGTTCTCCTCAGTATGTCCCCTTTCCCCAGTCTGTCTTCTCTCCACAGTCTGTCCCATCTCCTTAGTCAGTCCCCTCTCCAAAGTCTGTCCCCTCTCCCCAGTCTGTCCTTCTCCTTAGTGTGTCCCCTTTCCCTAGTCTGTCCTCAGTCTGTCCATTCTCCCCAGTCTGTCCCCTCTCCTCAGTGTGTCCTCTCTCCAAAGTCTGTCCCCTCTCCTCTGTGTGTCCCCTCTCCCCAGTCTGTCCCCTCTCCCCAGTCTGTCCCCTCTCCTCAGTGTGTCCCCTCTCCCCAGACTATCCCCTTTACCCAGTCTGTCCCCTTTCCCCAGTGTGTCTCCTCTCCAATGTCTGTCCCCTCTCCTCAATGTATCCCCTCTCTGCAGTGTGTCCCCTCTCCTCAGTGTGTACCCTCTTACCAATCTGTCCCCTCTCCCCAGTCTGTCCCCTCACCCCAGTCTGCCCCTATACTCAGTGTGTCCCCTATCCCCAGTCTATCCCCTCTCTTCAGTGTGTCCCCTCTCCCCAGTCTTTCCCCTCTCGCCAGTCTTTCCCCTCTACTCAGTGTGTCCCCTCTCCCCAAACTGTCCCCTCTCCCCAGTCAATCTCCTCTCTCCAGTCTGTCCCCTCTCCTCAGTGTGTACCCTCTCCCCAGTCTGTCCCCTCTCCCCAGTCAGTCCCGTCTCCCCAGTCTGTTCCCTCTCCAAAGTCTGTTCCCTCTACCCAGTGTGTCCCTTCTCCTCAGTGTTTCCCCTTTCCCCAGTCTGTCTTCTCTCCCCAGTCTGCCCTTCTCCTCAGCGTGTCTTCTCTCCCCAGTCGGTCCCCTCTCCCCAGTCTGTCCCCTCTCCTCAGTGTGTCCACACTCCCAGTCTGTCACCTCTCACCAGTCTGTCCCATTTCCTCAGTGTGTCCCCTATCCCCAGTCTGTCCCTAATACCCAGTCAGTCCCCTCGTTCCAGTCTGTCGCTAATATCACGTCAGTCCCCTCTTTCCAGTCTGTCCCCACTCCTCAACTTGTCCCCTCTCCACAGTCTGTCCCCTCTCCTTAGTCAGTCCCATCTCCAAAGTCTGTCCCTTCTCCCCAGCCTGTCCCCTTTCCACAGTGTGTCTCCTCTCCTCTGTCTGTTCCCTCTCCTCAGTGTATCCCCTCTCCTCAGTGTGCCCCCTCTCCTCAGTATGTCCCCTCTCCCCAGTCTGTCCCCTCACCCCAGTCTGCCCCTATACTCAGTGTGTCCCCTATCCCCAGTCTGTCCCCTGTCATCAGTGTGTCCCCTCTCCCCAGTCTTTCCACTCTCGCCAGTCTGTCCCCTCTACTCAGTGTGTCCCCTCTCCCCAGACTATCCCCTATCCCCAGTGTGTACCCTCTCCCCAGTCTGTCCCCTCTCCCCAGTCAGTCCCCTCTCACCAGTCTGTTCCCTCTCCAAAGTCTGTTCCCTCTCCCCAGTCTGTCTACTCTCCTCAGTCTGTCCCCTCTCCCCAGTCTGTCCCCTCTCCTCAGTGTGTCCCCTCTCCCAAGTCTGTTCCCTCTCCTCAGTGTATCCCCTCTTCTCAGTGTGTCCCTTCTCCTCAGTGTGTCCCCTATTCCCAGTCTGTCCTCTCTCCCCAGTCTTTCCCCTCCCGCCAGTCTGTCCCCTCTCATCAGTGTGTCCTCACTGCCCAGTCTGTCTTGTCTCCCCAGTCAGTCTCCTCTCCCCAGTCTGTGCCCTCTCCTCATTGTATCCCCTCTCCCCAATCTGTCCCCTCACCTCAGTGTGTCCACCCTCCCCAGTCTGTCCCCTCTCCCCAGTCTTTCCACAATCCCCAGTCTGTCCCCTCTATTCAGTGTGTCCCCTCTCCCCAGTCTGTCTACTCTCTATTTAGTGTGTCCCCTCTCCCCAGTCTGTCCCCTCTCCCCAGTCTGTCCCCTCTCCACAGTGTGTCCCCTCTCCCCAGTCTGTCCCCTCTCCTCAGTGTGTTCCCTCTCCCAAGTCTGTCCCCTATCCTCAGTGTATCCCCTCTCCCCAGTCTTTCTCCTCTCCCCAGTCTGTCTACTCTGCTTAGTGTGTCCCCTCTCCCCAGTGTATCCTCTCTCCCCTGTCCCTTCTCCCCAGTCAGTCCCCTCTCCCCAGTCTTTCCCCTCTCCCCAGTCTGTCCTCTCTATTCAGTGTGTTCCCTCTCCCCAATCAGTCCCCATTCCCCAGTCTGTCCCCTCTCCCCAGTCTGTCTACTCTCTTCAGTGTGTTCCCTCTCCCCAGTCTGTCCCCTCTCCTCAGTGTGTCCCCTCTCCCAAGTCTGTCCCCTCTCCTCAGTGTATCCCCTCTTCTCAGTGTGTCCCTTCTCCTCAGTGTGTCCCCTATTCCCAGTCTGTCCTCTCTCCCCAGTCTTTCCCCTCCCGCCAGTCTGTCCCCTCTCATCAGTGTGTCCTCTCTGCCCAGTCTGTCTTGTCTCCCCAGTCATTCTCCTCTCCCCAGTCTGTGCCCTCTCCTCATTGTATCCCCTCTCCCCAGTCTGTCCCGTCTCCAAACACTGTCCACTCTCCCCAGTCTGGCCGTTCTCCTCAGTATGTCCCCTTTCCCCAGTCTGTCTTCTCTCCACAGTCTGTCCCATCTCCTTAGTCAGTCCCATCTCCAAAGTCTGTCCCTTCTCCCCAGTCTGTCCTTCTCCTTAGTGTGTCCCCTTTCCATAGTCTGTCCCCAGTCTGTCCCCTCTCCCCAGTCTGTCCCCTCTCCTGAGTGTGTCCTCTCTCCCAAGTCTGTCCCCTCTCCTTAGTGTGTCCCCTCTCCCCAGTCTGTCCCCTCTCCCCAGTCTGTCCCCTCTCCTCAGTGTGTCCCCTCTCCCCAGACTATCCCCTCTCCCCAGTCTGTCCCCTTTCCC
>JAPZIH010000824.1:163738-177000 GCA_027410445.1 Discoglossus pictus
AAGGGGACAGATTGGGTGAGAGGACAGACTGGGTAGAGGGGACACACTGAGGAAAGGGGAAAGACTGGGGAGAGGGGACAGACTGAGGATAGGGGACAGACTGGGGATAGGGGACACACTGAAGAGAGGGGACAGACTGGGGAGAGGGGACAGTCTGGGGTGAGGGGACACACTGAGGAGAGGGGACAGACTAGAGGGGACACATTGAGGAGAGGGGGAAGACTGTGTAGAGGGGACAGACAGGGGAGAGGGGACAGATTGGGGAGAGGGGACACACTGAGGAGAGGGCACAGACTGGGAGAGGGAACACACTGAGGAGAGTGCATAGACTGGAGAGAGGGGACACTGAGGAGAGGAGACAGACAGGGGAGAGCGGATTTTCTGGGGAGAGGGGAAAGACTGGGGAAAGTGTTAACACTGAGGAGAGGGGACAGACAGGGCAGAGTGGACAGACTGGGGAGAGGGGACACACTGAGGAGTGGGGACAGACTGGGGAGAGCGGACACACTGGGGAGAGGGGACAGACTGAGAAGGGGGGACAGACTGGGGATAGTGGACACAATGAGGAATGGACAGAATGGGGAGAGGGGACACACTGAAGAGAGGGGACAAACTGGGGAGAGGAGACAAACTGGGGAGAGGGGACAGACTGGGGAGAGGGGACAGACTGAGGAGAGGTCACAGACTAGGGAGGGGGGACACACTGAGGAGAGGGGATAGACTGGGGAGAGTGGATAGACTGGGGAGAAGGGATAGACTGAGGAGAGGGGACAGACAGGGCAGAGGGGACAGACTGGGGATAGGGGACAGACTAGGAAGAGGGGACTGACTGGGGAGAGGGGACACACTGAGGAGAGGAGATAGACTGGGGGTGGGGACTTTCTCGGGAGAGGGGACAGACTGGGGAAAGGGGAAACACTGAGGAGAGGGGACAGACAGGGGAGAGGGGACAGACTGGGGAGAGGGGACAGACTTGGGAGAGGGGACAGACTGGGGAGATGGGACAGACTGGGGAGAGTGGACATACTGGGGAAAGGGGACAGATTGGGTGAGAGGACAGACTGGGTAGAGGGGACACACTGAGGAAAGGGGAAAGACTGGGGAGAGGGGACAGACTGAGGATAGGGGACAGACTGGGGATAGGGGACACACTGAGGAGAGGGGACAGACTGGGGAGAGGGGACAGTCTGGGGTGAGGGGACACACTGAGGAGAGGGGACAGACTAGAGGGGACACATTGAGGAGAGGGGGAAGACTGTGTAGAGGGGACAGACTGGGGAGAGGGGACAGATTGGGGAGAGGGGACACACTGAGGAGAGGGCACAGACTGGGAGAGGGAACACACTGAGGAGAGTGCATAGACTGGAGAGAGGGGACACTGAGGAGAGGAGACAGACAGGGGAGAGCGGATTTTCTGGGGAGAGGGGAAAGACTGGGGAAAGTGTTAACACTGAGGAGAGGGGACAGACAGGGCAGAGTGGACAGACTGGGGAGAGGGGACACACTGAGGAGTGGGGACAGACTGGGGAGAGCGGACACACTGGGGAGAGGGGACAGACTGAGAAGGGGGGACAGACTGGGGATAGTGGACACAATGAGGAATGGACAGAATGGGGAGAGGGGACACACTGAAGAGAGGGGACAGACTGGGGAGAGGAGACAAACTGGGGAGAGGGGACAGACTGGGGAGAGGGGACAGACTGAGGAGAGGTCACAGACTAGGGAGGGGGGACACACTGAGGAGAGGGGATAGACTGGGGAGAGTGGATAGACTGGGGAGAAGGGATAGACTGGGGAGAGGGGGCAGTCTGGGGTGAGGGGACACACTGAGGAGAGGGGAAAGACAAGAGGGGACACAATGAGGAGATGGGGCAGACTGTGTAGAAGGTACAGACAGGGGAGATGGGACAGATTGGAGAGAGGGGACACACTGAGGAGAGGGCACAGACTGGGGAGAGCGGACACACTGAGAAGAGGGGACAGACTGGGGAGGGGCGACTTTCTGGGTAAAGGGGACAGACTGGGTGAGGGGACAGACTGGATAGAGGGGACAGACTGGGGAGAGGGGACACACTGAGGAGAGGGGAAAGACTGGGGAGAGTGGACACACTGGGGAGAGGGGACAGATTGAGGAGAGGGGACAGACTGGGGATAGTGGACACACTGAAGAGGGGACAGACTGGGGAGAGGTGACACACTGAGGAGAGGGGACAGACTGGGGAGAGGGGACAAACTGTGGAGAGGGGACAGACTGGGGAGAGGTGACTGACTGTGGAGAAGGGACAGACTGGGGAGAGGGGACACACTGAGGAGAGGGGACAGACTGGGGAGAGGGGACAGCTTGGGGAGAGGGGACACACTGGGGAGAAGGGACAGCCTGGGGAGAGGGGACTGACTGGGGAGAGAGGACTGAATGGGGAGAGTTGACAGACTGGGGTGAGAGGAAAGACTGGGGAGAGGGGACTGACTGGGGAGAGAGGACTAAATGGGTAGAGTTGACAGACTGTGGTGAGGGGAAAGACTGGGGAGATGGGACACACTGAGAATAGGGGACAGATTGGGGAGAGGGGACAGACTGGGGAAAGTGGAAACACTGAGGAGAGGGGACAGACAGGGCAGAGTGGACAGACTGGGGAGAGGGGACACACTGAGGAGTGGGGACAGACTGGGGAGAGCGGACACACTGGGGAGAGGGGACAGACTGAGGAGAGGGGACAGACTGGGGATAGTGGACACAATGAGGAGGGGACAGAATGGGGAGAGGGGACACACTGAAGAGAGGGGACAGACTGGGGAGAGGAGACAAACTGGGGAGAGGGGACAGACTGGGGAGAGTGGACTGACTGTGGAGAAGGGAAAGACTGGGGAGAGGGGACACACTGAGGAGAGGGGACTGACTGGGGAGAGGGGACAGCTTGGGGAGAGGGGACACTTGGGGAGAAGGGACAGCCTGGGGAGAGGGGACTGACTGGGGAGAGAGGACTGAATGGGGAGAGTTGACAGACTGTGGTGAGGGGGAAGACTGGGGAGAGGGGACTGACTGGGGAGAGAGGACTGAATGGGGAGAGTTGACAGACTGTGGTGAGGGGAAAGACTGGGGAGATGGGACACACTGAGAATAGGGGACAGATTGGGGTGAGGGGACATACTGGGGAAAGTGGAAACACTGAGGAGAGGGGACAGACAGGGCAGAGTGGAAATACTGGGGAGAGGGGACACACTGAGGAGTGGGGACAGACTGGGGAGAGCGGACACACTGGGGAGAGGGGACAGACTGAGAAGGGGGGACAGACTGGGGATAGTGGACACAATGAGGAATGGACAGAATGGGGAGAGGGGACACACTGAAGAGAGGGGACAGACTGGGGAGAGAAGACAAACTGGGGAGAGGGGACAGACTGGGGAGAGTGGACTGACTGTGGAGAAGGGAAAGACTGGGGAGAGGGGACACACTGAGGAGAGGGGACAGACTGGGGAGAGGGGACAGACTGAGGAGAGGTCACAGACTAGGGAGGGGGGGACACACTGAGGAGAGGGGATAGACTGGGGAGAGTGGATAGACTGGGGAGAAGGGATAGACTGGGGAGAGGGGGCAGTCTGGGGTGAGGGGACACACTGAGGACAGGGGAAAGACAAGAGGGGACACACTGAGGAGATGGGGCAGACTGTGTAGAGAGTACAGACAGGGGAGATGGGACAGATTGGAGAGAGGGGACACACTGAGGAGAGGGCACAGACTGGGGAGAGCGGACACACTGAGGAGAGGGGACAGACTGGGGAGGGGGACAGATTGAGAAGAGGGGACAGACTGGGGAGAGGTGACTTTCTGGGTAAAGGGGACAGACTGGGTGAGGGGACAGACTGGATAGAGGGGACAGACTGGGGAGAGGGGACACACTGAGGAGAGGGGAAAGACTGGGAGAGTGGACACACTGGGGAGAGGGGACAGATTGAGTACAGGGGACAGACTGGGCATAGTGGACACACTGAAGAGGGGACAGAATGGGGAGAGGTGACACACTGAAGAGAGGGGACAGACTAGGGAGAGGGGACAAACTGGGGAGAGGGGACAGACTGGGGAGAGGTGACTGACTGTGGAGAAGGGACAGACTGGGGAGAGGGGACACACTGAGGAGAGGGGACAGACTGGGGAGAGGGGACAGCTTGGGGAGAGGGGACACACTGGGGAGAAGGGACAGCCTGGGGAGAGGGGACTGACTGGGGAGAGAGGACTAAATGGGGAGAGTTGACAGACTGTGGTGAGGGGAAAGACTGGAGAGAGGGGACTGACTGGGGAGAGAGGACTGAATGGGGAGAGTTGACAGACTGTGGTGAGGGGAAAGACTGGGGAGATGGGACACACTGAGAATAGGGGACAGATTGGGGAGAGGGGACTGACTGGGGATAGTGGACACACTGAGGAAAGGGGACAGTCTGCGGCGAGGGGACACACTGAGGAAAAGAGACAGACTGGGGAGAGGAGACTGACTGGGGAGATGGGACTGATTGGGGAGAGGGGACACTCTGAGGATAGGGGACAGACTGGGGAGAGGGGACAGACTCAGGAGAGGGGACACACTAAGGAGAGGGGACTGACTGGGGAAAGGGGACAGACTGGAGAGAGGTTACACACTGAAGAGAGTGGACAGATTGGGGAGAGGGGACAGAGTTGAGAGAGGGGACACACTGAGGAGATGGGACTGACTGGGGAGAGACTGAGGAAAGGGGACACACTGAGGAGAGGGGACACACTGGGGAGAGGGGACAGCCTGGGGAGAGGGATCAGACTGGGGAGAGGGGACACACTGAGGAGTGGGAACAGACTGGGGAGAGCGGACACACTGGGGAGAGGAGACAGACTGAGGAGAGGGGACAGACTGGGGATAGTGGACACAATGAGGAATGGACAGAATTGGGAGAGGGGACACACTGAAGAGAGGGGACAGACTGGGGAGAGGAGACAAACTGGGGAGAGGAAACAGACTGGGGAGAGTGGACTGACTGTGGAGAAGCGACAGACTGGGGAGAGGGGACACACTGAGGAGAGGGGACAGACTGGGGAGAGGGGACAGACTGAGGAGAGGTCACAGACTAGGGAGAGGGGACACACTGAGGAGAGGGAATAGACTGGGGAGAGGGGATAGACTGGGGAGAGGGGACAGTCTGGGGTGAGGGGACACACTGAGGACAGGGGACAGACAAGAGGGGACACACTGAGGAGATGGGGCAGACTGTGTAGAGGGTACAGACAGGGGAGAGGGGACAGATTGGGGAGAGGGGACACACTGAGGAGAGGGCACAGACTGGGGAGAGGGGACAGACTTGGGAAAGGGGACACACTGAGGAGAAAGCACAGACTTGGAAGAGGGGACAGACTGGGTAAAAGGGACAGACTGGGGAGAGGGGACTGACTGAGGAGAGGGTACAGACTGGGGAGAGGGGACAGACTGGGTAAAAGGGACAGACTGGGGAGAGGGGACTCACTGGGGAGAGAGGACTGAGTGGGGAGAGTTGACAGACTGTGGTGAGGGGACAGACTGGGGAGAGGGGACAGACTGGGGAGAGGGGACACATTGAGAATAGGGGACAGATTGGGGAGAGGGGGCTGACTGGGGATAGGGGACACACAGAGGAGATGGGACAGTCTGCGGCGAGGGGACACACTGAGGAAAATGGACAGACTGGGGAGAGGGGACTGACTGGGGAGATGGGACTGACTGGGGAGAGGGGACAGTCTGCGGCGAGGGGACACACTGAGGAAAAGGGACAGACTGGGGAGAGGGGACTGACTGGGGAGATGGGACTGACTGGGGAGAGGGGACAGACTGTGGTGAGGGGACAGAGATGAGAGAGGGGACACACTGAGGAGATGGGACTGACTGGGGAAAGACTGAGGAAAGGGGACACACTGAGGAGAGGGGACACACTGGGGAAAGGGGACAGACTGGAGAGAGGGGACATACTGAAGAGAGTGGACAGACTGGGGAGAGGGGACAGAGTTGAGAGAGGGGACACACTAAGGAGATGGGACTGACTGGGGAGAGACTGAGGAAAGGGGACACACTGAGGAGAGGGGACATACTGGGGAGAGGGGACACTGAGGAGAGGAGACAGACAGGGGAGAGCGGATTTTCTGGGGAGAGGGGACAGACTGGGGAAAGTGGAAACACTGAGGAGAGGGGACAGACAGGGCAGAGGGGACAGACTGGGGATAGGGGACACACTGAGGAGAGGAGATAGACTGGGGGTGGGGACTTTCTCGGGAGAGGGGACAGACTGGGGAAAGGGGAAACACTGAGGAGAGGGGACAGACAGGGGAGAGTGGACAGACTGGGGAGAGGGGACAGACTTGGGAGAGGGGACAGACTGGGGAGATGGGACAGACTGGGGAGAGTGGACATATTGGGGAAAGGGGACAGATTGGGTGAGGGGACAGACTGGGTAGAGGGGACACACTGAGGAGAGGGGAAAGACTGGGGAGAGGGGACAGACTGAGGATAGGGGACAGACTGGGGAGAGGGGACACACTGAGGAGTGGGGACAGACTGGGGAGAGGGGACAGTCTGGGGTGAGGGGACACACTGAGGAGAGGGGACAGACTAGAGGGGACACATTGAGGAGAGGGGGAAGACTGTGTAGAGGGGACAGACAGGGGAGAGGGGACAGATTGGGGAGAGGGGACACACTGAGGAGAGGGCACAGACTGGGGAGAGGGAACACACTGAGGAGAGTGCATAGACTGGGGAAAGTGTTAACACTGAGGAGAGGAGACAGACAGGGGAGAGCGGATTTTCTGGGGAGAGGGGAAAGACTGGGGAAAGTGTTAACACTGAGGAGAGGGGACAGACAGGGCAGAGTGGACAGACTGGGGAGAGGGGACACACTGAGGAGTGGGGACAGACTGGGGAGAGCGGACACACTGGGGAGAGGGGACAGACTGAGAAGGGGGGACAGACTGGGGATAGTGGACACAATGAGGAATGGACAGAATGGGGAGAGGGGACACACTGAAGAGAGGGGACAAACTGGGGAGAGGAGACAAACTGGGGAGAGGGGACAGACTGGGGAGCGGGGACAGACTGAGGAGAGGTCACAGACTAGGGAGGGGGGACACACTGAGGAGAGGGGATAGACTGGGGAGAGTAGATAGACTGGGGAGAAGGGATAGACTGGGGAGAGGGGGCAGTCTGGGGTGAGGGGACACACTGAGGAGAGGGGAAAGACAAGAGGGGACACAATGAGGAGATGGGGCAGACTGTGTAGAGAGTACAGACAGGGGAGATGGGACAGATTGGAGAGAGGGGACACACTGAGGAGAGGGCACAGACTGGGGAGAGCGGACACACTGAGGAGAGGGGACAGACTGGGGAGGGGCGACTTTCTGGGTAAAGGGGACAGACTGGGTAAGGGGACAGACTGGATAGAGGGGACAGACTGGGGAGAGGGGACACACTGAGGAGAGGGGAAAGACTGGGGAGAGTGGACACACTGGGGAGAGGGGACAGATTGAGGAGAGGGGACAGACTGGGGATAGTGGACACACTGAAGAGGGGACAGAACGGGGAGAGGTGACACACTGAAGAGAGGGGACAGACTGGGGAGAGGGGACAAACTGTGGAGAGGGGACAGACTGGGGAGAGGTGACTGACTGTGGAGAAGGGACAGACTGGGGAGAGGGGACACACTGAGGAGAGGGGACAGACTGGGGAGAGGGGACAGCTTGGGGAGAGGGGACACACTGGGGAGAAGGGACAGCCTGGGGAGAGGGGACTGACTGGGGAGAGAGGACTGAATGGGGAGAGTTGACAGACTGTGGTGAGGGGAAAGACTGGGGAGAGGGGACTGACTGGGGAGAGAGGACTGAATGGGGAGAGTTGACAGACTGTGGTGAGGGGAAAGACTGGGGAGATGGGACACACTGAGAATAGGGGACAGATTGGGGAGAGGGGACAGACTGGGGAAAGTGGAAACACTGAGGAGAGGGGACAGACAGGGCAGAGTGGACAGACTGGGGAGAGGGGACACACTGAGGAGTGGGGACAGACTGGGGAGAGCGGACACACTGGGGAGAGGGGACAGACTGAGAAGGGGGGACAGACTGGGGATAGTGGACACAATGAGGAATGGACAGAATGGGGAGAGGGGACACACTGAAGAGAGGGGACAGACTGGGGAGAGGAGACAAACTGGGGAGAGGGGACAGACTGGGGAGAGTGGACTGACTGTGGAGAAGGGAAAGACTGGGGAGAGGGGACACACTGAGGAGAGGGGACAGACTGGGGAGAGGGGACAGCTTGGGGAGAGGGGACACACTGGGGAGAAGGGACAGCCTGGGGAGAGGGGACTGACTGGGGAGAGAGGACTGAATGGGGAGAGTTGACAGACTGTGGTGAGGGGAAAGACTGGGGAGAGGGGACTGACTGGGGAGAGAGGACTGAATGGGGAGAGTTGACAAACTGTGGTGAGGGGAAAGACTGGGGAGATGGGACACACTGAGAATAGGGGAAAGATTGGGGAGAGGGGACAGACTGGGGAAAGTGGAAACACTGAGGAGAGAGGACAGACAGGGCAAAGTGGAAATACTGGGGAGAGGGGACACACTGAGGAGTGGGGACAGACTGGGGAGAGCGGACACACTGGGGAGAGGGGACAGACTGAGAAGGGGGGACAGACTGGGGATAGTGGACACAATGAGGAATGGACAGAATGGGGAGAGGGGACACACTGAAGAGAGGGGACAGACTGGGGAGAGGAGACAAACTGGGGAGAGGGGACAGACTGGGGAGAGTGGACTGACTGTGGAGAAGGGAAAGACTGGGGAGAGGGGACACACTGAGGAGAGGGGACAGACTGGGGAGAGGGGACAGACTGAGGAGAGGTCACAGACTAGGGAGGGGGGACACACTGAGGAGAGGGGATAGACTGGGGAGAGTGGATAGACTGGGGAGAAGGGATAGACTGGGGAGAGGGGGCAGTCTGGGGTGAGGGGACACAGTAAGGACAGGGGAAAGACAAGAGGGGACACACTGAGGAGATGGGGCAGACTGTGTAGAGAGTACAGACAGGGGAGATGGGACAGATTGGAGAGAGGGGACACACTGAGGAGAGGGCACAGACTGGGGAGAGCGGACACACTGAGGAGAGGGGACAGACTGGGGAGGGGGACAGATTGAGAAGAGGGGACAGACTGGGGAGAGGTGACTTTCTGGGTAAAGGGGACAGACTGGGTGAGGGGACAGACTGGATAGAGGGGACATTCTGGGGAGAGGGGACACACTGAGGAGAGGGAAAAGACTGGGGAGAGTGGACACACTGGGGAGAGGGGACCGATTGAGGACAGGGGACAGACTGTGGATAGTGGACACACTGAAGAGGGGACAGAATGGGGAGAGGTGACACACTGAAGAGCGGGGACAGACTAGGGAGAGGGGACAAACTGGGGAGAGGGGACAGACTGGGGAGAGGTGACTGACTGTGGAGAAGGGACAGACTGGGGAGAGGGGACACACTGAGGAGAGGGGACAGACTGGGGAGAGGGGACAGCTTGGGGAGAGGGGACACACTGGGGAGAAGGGACAGCCTGGGGAGAGGGGACTGACTGGGGAGAGAGGACTGAATGGGGAGAGTTGACAGACTGTGGTGAGGGGAAAGACTGGGGAGAGGGGATTGACTGGGGAGAGAGGACTGAATGGGGAGAGTTGACAGACTGTGGTGAGGGGAAGGACTGGGGAGATGGGACACACTGAGAATAGGGGACAGATTGGGGAGAGGGGACTGACTGGGGATAGTGGACACACTGAGGAGAGGGGACAGTCTGCGGCGAGGGGACACACTGAGGAAAAGAGACAGACTGGGGAGAGGAGTCTGACTGGGGAGATGGGACTGATTGGGGAGAGGGGACACTCTGAGGATAGGGGACAGACTGGGGAGAGGGGACAGACTCAGGAGAGGGGACACACTAAGGAGAGGGGACTGACTGGGGAAAGGGGACAGACTGGAGAGAGGTTACACACTGAAGAGAGTGGACAGATTGGGGAGAGGGGACAGAGTTGAGAGATGGGACACACTGAGGAGATGGGACTGACTGGGGAGAGACTGAGGAAAGGGGACACACTGAGGAGAGGGGACACACTGGGGAGAGGGGACAGCCTGGGGAGAAGGATCAGAATGGGGAGAGGGGACACACTGAGGAGTGGGAACAGACTGGGGAGAGCGGACACACTGGGGAGAGGAGACAGACTGAGAAGAGGGGAAAGACTGGGGATAGTGGACACAATGAGGAATGGACAGAATTGGGAGAGGGGACACACTGAAGAGAGGGGACAGACTGGGGAGAGGAGACAAACTGGGGAGAGGGGACAGACTGGGGAGAGTGGACTGACTGTGGAGAAGGGACAGACTGGGGAGAGGGGACACACTGAGGAGAGGGGACAGACTGGGGAGAGGGGACAGACTGAGGAGAGGTCACAGACTAGGGAGAGGGGACACACTGAGGAGAGGGGATAGACTGGGGAGAGGGGATAGACTGGGGAGAGGGGACAGTCTGGGGTGAGGGGACACACTGAGGACAGGGGACAGACAAGAGGGGACACACTGAGGAGATGGGGCAGACTGTGTAGAGGGTACAGACAGGGGAGAGGGGACAGATTGGGGAGAGGGGACACACTGAGGAGAGGGCACAGACTGGGGAGAGGGGACAGACTTGGGAGAGGGGACACACTGAGGAGAAAGCACAGACTGGGGAGAGGGGACAGACTGGGTAAAAGGGACAGACTGGGGAGAGGGGACTGACTGAGGAGAGGGGACAGACTGGGGAGAGGGGACAGACTGGGGAGAGGGGACAGACTGGGGAGAGGGGACTGACTGGGGAGAGAGGACTGAGTGGGGAGAGTTGACAGACTGTGGTGAGGGGACAGACTGGGGAGAGGGGACAGACTGGGGAGAGGGGACACATTGAGAATAGGGGACAGATTGGGGAGAGGGGACTGACTGGGGATAGGGGACACACAGAGGAGAGGGGACAGTCTGCGGCGAGGGGACACACTGAGGAAAATGGACAGACTGGGGAGAGGGGACTGACTGGGGAGATGGGACAGACTCAGGAGAGGGGACACACTAAGGAGAGGGGACTGACTGGGAAAAGGGGACAGACTGGAGAGAGGTTACACACTGAAGAGAGTGGACAGATTTGGGAGAGGGGACAGAGTTGAGAGAGGGGACACACTGAGGAGATGGGACTGACTGGGGAGAGACTGAGGAAAGGGGACACACTGAGGAGAGGGGACACACTGGGGAGAGGGGACAGCCTGGGGAGAAGGATCAGAATGGGGAGAGGGGACACACTGAGGAGTGGGAACAGACTGGGGAGAGCGGACACACTGGGGAGAGGAGACAGACTGAGAAGAGGGGAAAGACTGGGGATAGTGGACACAATGAGGAATGGACAGAATGGAGTGAGGGGACACACTGAAGAGAGGGGACAGACTGGGGAGAGGAGACAAACTGGGGAGAGGGGACAGACTGGGGAGAGGGGACTGACTGTGGAGAAGGGACAGACTGGGGAGAGGGGACACACTGAGGAGAGGGGACAGACTGGGGAGAGGGGACAGACTGAGGAGAGGTCACAGACTAGGGAGAGGGGACACACTGAGGAGAGGGAATAGACTGGGGAGAGGGGACAGACTGGGGAGAGGGGACAGTCTGGGGTGAGGGGACACACTGAGGACAGGGGACAGACAAGAGGGGACACACTGAGGAGATGGGGCAGACTGTGTAGAGGGTACAGACAGGGGAGAGGGGACAGATTGGGGAGAGGGGACACACTGAGGAGAGGGCACAGACTGGGGAGAGGGGACAGACTTGGGAGAGGGGACACACTGAGGAGAAAGCACAGACTGGGGAGAGGGGACAGACTGGGTAAAAGGGACAGACTGGGGAGAGGGGACTGACTGAGGAGAGGGCACAGACTGGGGAGAGGGGACAGACTGGGTAAAAGGGACAGACTGGGGAGAGGGGACTCACTGGGGAGAGAGGACTGAGTGGGGAGAGTTGACAGACTGTGGTGAGGGGACAGACTGGGGAGAGGGGACAGACTGGGGAGAGGGGACACATTGAGAATAGGGGACAGATTGGGGAGAGAGGACTGACTGGGGATAGGGGACACACAGAGGAGAGGGGACAGTCTGCGGTGAGGGGACACACTGAGGAAAATGGACAGACTGGGGAGAGGGGACTGACTGGGGAGATGGGACTGACTGGGGAGAGGGGACAGTCTGGGGCGAGGGGACACACTGAGGAAAAGGGACAGACTGGGGAGAGGGGACTGACTGGGGAGATGGGACTGACTGGGGAGAGGGGACAGACTGTGGTGAGGGGACAGAGTTGAGAGAGGGAACACACTAAGGAGATGGGACTGACTGGGGAAAGACTGAGGAAAGGGGACACACTGAGGAGAGGGGACACACTGGGGAAAGGGGACAGACTGGAGAGAGGGGACATACTGAAGAGAGTGGACAGACTGGGGAGAGGGGACAGAGTTGAGAGAGGGGACACATTGAGGAGATGGGACTGACTGGGGAGAGACTGAGGAAAGGGGACACACTGAGGAGAGGGGACATACTGGGGAGAGGGGACACTGAGGAGAGGAGACAGACAGGGGAGAGCTGATTTTCTGGGGAGAGGGGACAGAATGGGGAAAGTGGAAACACTGAGGAGAGGGGACAGACAGGGCAGAGGGGACAGACTGGGGAGAGGGGACACACTGAGGAGTGGGGACAGACTGGGGAGAGCGGACACACTGGGGAGAGGGGACAGACTGAGAAGGGGGGACAGACTGGGGATAGTGGACACAATAAGAGAATGGACAGAATGGGGAGAGGGGACACACTGAAGAGAGGGGACAGACTGGGGAGAGGAGACAAACTGGGGATAGGGGACAGACTGGGGATAGTGGACTGACTGTGGAGAAGGGAAAGACTGGGGAGAGGGGACACACTGAGGAGAGGGGATAGATTGGGGAGAGGGGACAGACTGAGGAGAGGTCACAGACTAGAGAGAGGGGACACACTGAGTAGAGGGGATAGACTGGGGAGAGTGGATAGACTGGGGAGAAGGGATAGACTGGGCAGAGGGGGCAGTCTGGGGTGAGGGGACACACTGAGGACAGGGGAAAGACAAGAGGGGACACACTGAGGAGATGGGGCAGACTGTGTAGAGGGTACTGACAGGGGAGATGGGACATATTGGAGAGAGGGGACACACTG